>CAUYRH010064848.1:0-39849 GCA_963574655.1 Perodicticus potto | reverse complement strand
CTGTTAAACTAGGGAAAGCACAGTTGCCTATTGTGCAGATGAGACAAACCTACTACTTGTGATCATCTTTAAAAATAAAACATTTCCATGTAAACACAAGAGAGGTAAAGTCTCCATTTTTTTTTAATGCTGCATAGTATTGTTGTTTTGGGAATTTTTTATAAGAGCCATTCTCAGCGGAGTTAGGTGATATCTCATTTTAAAATTAAAAATTTTGCATTTTAACAGGCAAATTCTATGCCAGCCCAATGGGCAGGTCCTGGGAAAGGATGAGACGTTAAAGGAGCCCCATGTTTGTCCAAGATGGTAAGGTGCTGAGAAAGCAACTTGACCTTAGCTTGACAATTGAGGATGACATCTGAGGAGGTGGTGGCTGGAGGCCTGACCTGGGCGGTACGTCAGAACAGCACAATCTGCAGTCAGCCTCGGCTGTGATCTTCTCAGAGAATGGGGTGGATTTATAGCAAACGGAGGCATTTTCTATAATGTGTAACATGGAGCAATGGTTTTATAATTTGACTATGTCTTTTTATTTTTATCAGGGAATTGTTTGGTTAAATATCAAGATTGGTTTCTACAGCATGAAAAATGATAACAATTTCAATATAATGATCCTGCTTACTCATTTTTATAATAATTTTATAAGTAGGTATTATTTATTGCATGAATGGTGTCAGCCATGGCCTGGCCACAGAGAACATTCCCATTCTCACAGTGAGGGTATTACTAGGGAAGACAACAAGACGATTGGGATTAAAAAGATTTCACACCTACTCATAAGCCTTCCCTGGTTCACAGGTTGACTTTGTGTAAGTTGCTTAACCTCTCTGAGCCTCATTTTCCTAACTGGTTATGTGTTGTCACTTGACCCTTCCCTTGTGTTCAGGACTAGGGCCATGTTTTAGCCTGAGCTGAAAAGTTAGAGATTAGACTCTATGCCCAGATTTTTAGTTTTATTTATTTATTTTGTTCTCTGAGACAGAGTCTCACTCTGTTACTTGGTCTACAGTGCCATGCTCATATAAAACCCTGACTCCTGGGCTCAAGTGATCCTCCTGTCTCAGTCTCCCAAGTAGCTGGGACTACAGATGCCCATCACAATGTCTGGCTCATTTTTCTATTTTTAGTAAAGACAGGGCATTACTCTTGCTTATGGTAGTCTCAAACTCCTGAGCTCAAGTGATCCTCCCATCTTGGCCTCCCAGAGTGTTAGGATTATAGGCCTGTGCTACTTTGCTCAGCCATACTCCTAGCTTTGAGACCCACTAGCTTTGCAAAACCACATTATCTTATTGCACTCTTGTTGAGCTCATTGACTTCTTAGAGTCCTTTGAGGTTTGCAATCTTATGACTTTCTTTGATGGATAATTTCTTAAGTCTTTCTATTGGGATAAGAGATTTCATCCTTAAAATTGTGTGTTTGGTTTGTCAGAATACAACTGATTCTCAAATTATCTCTTAACAGCCTATCTTTGTTCCAAATACCAGTTTTGCAAATACCAGTTCCTTAGCAAACAACCAGGAAACTAGCTTTTTCATAACAGTTTTAAATTCATCCTCCTTGCCAGGAAATAGACTGTTTAGGACTCTGATTTCAGGTAAGACAAGGTCAAGTTGTATAGTCACACGGGAGGCTGAAGTTGTCAGTGAGGAGATGGACTTTGCTCTAAAGTCAGTGAGACTGTAATTCAGATGAACGGTGCGCCCGATGTATCCATCTTGGTAAGCTGGCTTCATTCCCCACAGGTGTTTTTGGTTTTTGTTTCCAGAAACATGGCTGGTGATTTATTTGCTAAAATGCATGACCACTATCTTGCTTTCCTCCTGATAAATGATTTATTCATGACTTATTGCCATCCATGATGCACAAGAGATGGAGTTGTTTTACTCTTACATTATTTTTGTTTTTATTTGCTGTTAGCAGGTACAAAGTAGACGGTTAGAAAGCAGATCTCAGTGGTGATGAATGTGTCATTGTACCTCTGAGTCTCTGCAGAATCAAAGGACCTATTTTTTCATCCACGATGGTGAAGCTTTTGGCTTCTTGCGGGCACAGTGACACAGAGGTTGTGTGTAGGGGCCCCGGATGCACAGTGGACACTTTCTCTTCTTGTTGTGGTTTCTGATATCATATTCACTTAGGATTCACTTTTTGCTGGGCCTCCTATTAGGCACCTCGCTCATCGTTCACTCTTTTAAGGCACCTGTCGACTCTGGGAGGTAGATAGTACTATTATTTTCATTTTATGAATGAGTAAAATTGATTTTAAACAACTATTCTAAAGTTGCATGAAGCCTGCACACTGTACCCCATGATTGAATTATTTTACACAGCTATGATTCAATAAAAATAAGGAAAAAAAGAAGAAATTAATTCAACACAGTTATGACTTCTAGATCCAGGCTTTTTATTTTTTTTTTGAGACACGATCTCATTCTCTTACCCTGGGTAGAGTGCTGTGGCATCATCATAGCTCACAGCAACCTCAAACTCTTGGGCTCAAGTGATCCTCTTGCCACAGACTTCCAAGTAGCTGGGACTACAGGCATCTGCCACTATGCCTGGTTAGTTTTTTTCTATTTTTAGTAGAGCTGGAATCTCACTCTTGCTCAGTATGATCTTGAACCCGTGGCCACAAACAATCGATCCACTTTGGCCTTGGCCTCCCAGAGTTCTAGGATTACAGGAGTGAGCCACCAGACTCAGACCCCAAATCCAGGCTCTTAACCATTGCTGTAAGCTGCATACAGTGTCAGAGTGTAAGGCCTCTTAGATTCATGAATGTCAGCATTTCTCGTCATTGACCCTACTCCTTTGTCTTGACAGGCATTTCCCATCCTCTCAGTCTCTCTAAGCACTAAGTTTTCATTTAGTCTGCAGTTGTGTGTAGACCTTGTCAACACACCCATGTGCACGTGTGCACGCACACACAAACACATATACACACATAGTGTGTGTCAGCTGCTGTCTTGAGTCCAGACAGAGCTGCCCGCTCTTTGCTCTAATAAGTAGACTTGACACTTAGTGTATTTGTTTTATAGTGCTGCAAATTAATTACCAATAACTTAGCAACTTCAAATAATATTACTTTATTTTCATTAATTTATTTTTGACTTTTTTTTACTTTAATATGTTTGGGGGAATAAGCTGAATTCTGTTACATGTATATATTGTATAATGGTGGTTTTTACTTTATCTTAATAGATTTAGGGATTACAAATGATCTTCTGTTACATGGATGACTTGCATCGTAGAGAAGTCAAGTCTTTTAGTGTGCCTGTCACCCGAATAGTATTCATTATACCCAATAAGTAATAATTACTATCTCACGGTGTCTGTGGGTCAGGACTCCAGGCACATAAGGTCTAGCAATGAAGTTCAGAAACTTGCCACCATGGCCTTATGTTGGCAGCACTGCACAAACAGCTCACGACCTTGGGATATCAGTGTCCCACTGCTGTGTTCCCGTGGGCACGTGGCAGAGTCTTACTGAGTGGCATTCACTGTTGTTGTTGAGTGCCGTCATGAGAATGTCAGAACTTGAATTACAGTAACAAACACTCATGAATTTCTTGTTAGCTTTGGCAAGAGTGGAAGTGGAATCAGGAACATGTTAGTTCAAGTTGATGGGAATAATGCCATGAGGAAAACATGCATACAAATGGCTTAAACATTTTTTCTGAGAGGAGAGAAAGTGTCACTGATGTAGAGGGGTCAGGAGAGCCAATAATGAGCAGAACTGATGTAAACATTGCAAAAATTCATCAAATTGTGTGTCAAAATCATCACCTGGCTGTGAGAAGCATAGCAGACCAAGGAAACATCGATAGAGAAACAGTTGGGAAAATATAAACTGAAAATCTTGGCCAACAACTCATAGCTCTTGGATTATGATGATGTAGCAGCTCATGTGGCTCTGCCTGTGAGGGAATATTTAGCCAGTAAACAAAAAACTATATTGGAAGACTTTCCCTACTCACTTGTTCTGGCTCCCAGTGACTTTTTTCTTTACCCAAAGATAAAGGAAATATTTAAAAGAAGACATTTTGATGACATTAAGGACATCAAAAGTAATATGACAACAGCTTTGATGGATATTCCAATAAGAGTTCCAAAATTACTTTGAAGGGTGAGCTAGGTACTGGCGTTGGAGTACTTCAAAGGTGACTACATTGATATTCAGTGATGGGGTATGTAGCACTTTTTCTAGGATGAGTACTTCAAAGGTGACTACATTGATATTCAGTGATGGGGTATGTAGCACTTTTTCTAGGATGAATTTTCAAACTTAATTGTATGACCTTGTAGCTGAGCTGGCTCCTCTGCCTTGTAGTCTCAACAGCCTGCAACTGAGATATATCTGTTCCCAAGCTCATCAGGTCATTGGCAGAATTTGTCTCTTTGAGGCTGTTTGATGATAGACCCCAGATTTTTACTGGCTATTGGCTGGAGGCTGCCCTTAGCACCTAAATGCTGTCCATAAGCCTGCCATTTGACTCTTTCCAGAAGTGATTCACAGAATGGCTGTTGCTTCCTCAAGGCCACCAGGGGATTCTTTATAATTTCAGCCCAAGAAAGTGGAGTCTTACATGACAAACTTCATCACAACAGTGGCATCTATCTTCTGTGTCTTTGTCCACTGATAATAAGCAAGCCACAAGTTCCACTCACACTCAAGGAGAAGATACATAAAAATTGCATGACCCATTGGGGGTCACCTGCAAATATGTCTGGTATTGAGAGGCCACTACATGGTGAATTCTTTCCCTACTGGCTAGTCTATTTGGGATCCAAATGATACACAGATTATTATTTGGTGATTGATGATGAAGTTCAAAAAATGAGAGAGAGATAACTGTAGTGGGCAATGTCTCCAACCTGAAAAGTCTAAAGCATTCTTCTCCATCCCAGGGATATGCATGTCATGGGTATCTTGTTGCAAATGCTCTCATCCAGATATTCTTTCCTCTGGAAGAGACATTCCTGTCCAGCTCTTATTTTGTGTCATTGGGTTAAAGTCTCAATTCTTCCAGTAATAAGAGATTTGTGATTTTAGATGAGTATCTTAAGTTTCCAGAACTTTTGCTTTCTGTCAGATGGGATCATCTTGCTACCTCAATGAATTGTCGGGTGAGTATGCTGAATGTTCAGCACATAGTAGGCACTTGATCAATGACAAGTCTCTAATTCCCATTTTATGCTGAAACTCTCCTTCTCTATTGGCTCATTTGTTACTCAAAAACAGAATTTTTCACTTCGTGAAGTTCATATTTTCACAGGAATATTCACATTTTAGTCATTTCTCTCTAAGGCTCCATTTGAGACTTCCCTAATCTCCCGAGGACCTTGGCTGTTACTACTTATAGAGATGGCCTCAGCCATTGCAGTTTCCCTAATTCAATCCTCAGAAGGTGATCTAGACGTTTGGAAGGGTGGCATAATTTTTGTCCCTTTGTGCAGGGTAACTTAGTTTTTTTTTTCTTTGTGCTTCTGTGTGTGATGTACTTTGCAAATATCTGTTATTGTACTCACTCATCACACATTTGTGAAAAAGCAAACTTAGAAACAAAGTGCTTGCTCTCTGCTTCTTTCTCCTCAGAGATTCAAGGATTCTATTCATTCATTCTTTTGCACTTAGCAACTCTTCTTACTTAATACTTAGGAGTATTACAACTCCTATTGGATTATTCTGAGACAAGGCTAGAGACTTGGGGTGTATGGGGATCAAGGAAAATTCTCTGCTCTTTCTTCTGCTTAGCCAAGGGCTCACACGTATAGATGGCACAGGTTCAGAGAATCCAAAGTTAACAGAATTGTGTGTGAAGATTTTCACTGCATTATTGATTAATTTTCATTAGGGAAGACCTGAGCAAGAGGGTTTTGTAGGCCTTGAAACTAGGCTCAGGGCCATTTGGGAATAGAATGCCAGGTTTCTAGAATCCAGAATGTGGTCTGAAAGGGAACGTGTGGGCAGGATACCCACATGCTCAGGAGAGTGACACTGATTTCCTTTTTAATTTTGTTGAGGCTTTTTACTTGCAATGTTTTTCTTCCTGATATTTTCTCCTCTTGCTGGGTTTATAGAGGACCTAAGGCCAGGGCTCAGGCAACACCTCTGGGATTATTCTGATGAATGATAGGCTGGTAAGCTCATCGACCTGTCTAACCCAAGGCCCGCAAATGAAAGGGAAGGGCGATTTTCTCTGATTAATCTTTGCTTGTGTTGAGGACTGGCTTTCCTGGAGAATGCCCCCCGATCTTGGTTTGGGCATTGTATTTCTTGTGCTTGGAATTTCTTATTATAACCTTGTGATCTCGCTTTAATTATTGTCCCACTGTTCTGTCTTCTGACCTTGTATTAAGTGCATACACTCCAGAGCCGAGGTGATTTTCACAGGGCTTGAAACAGCATCAAATAATATTCATTCTACTGATGGTTGTTTCAGGGAGTAATGTTTCCCAACTCAAGAATTCTTTTTGAGTACTCTTTGAGCTGTACTTTTTCTATTTGAATCAAAAACAAAAGTTTGTATTTCTCAATCACCTTATATATTCTCAGCAATGCTTCTCTTAGCTCTTTTCTGAATTGTAAAACCATTTTCTCTTCCAGAATCTGATTTTTTTTCTCTCTGCAATGATTAAAATGACCCTTTTTCGTGGTACATTCATCAAGTTGTATTCTTTCTAAAGGTTAAATCTGACTCAACAATTCTGTCTGAGAAGTTCATTTTGGGTTCTCTTAGATTGGTCAAATACACAACAATGAACTGAAATGAACACTCACATCCCACACACTCACACCACTCCCATATTAGCTGGATCTTTTTTCCTTAAAGCCTCCTGCTTTCTCCCTGTTCTGCACTCTCAGACCTGCTTCATCTTCCTTCTAAATGTCCTCTTTCTGCCCCCCTTTCCTCTTCCTCTTTGGATTCTTAGTCCTGGTCCAGATCCTATCACTTCCTCTTCCAGCCCCAGTAATGAATTCTGCACTTCCCCCCACCCTCCATGTCTCCCAGAGTCTGCTGTCCTTCATGCAAAAGGAGAACCAAGAGACCGGTGCCCCCCTGAACTTATGGCCTCCTGCCTTGTTTTCTCAACAGACTCAAGGTAGAGACTGAAGCTTATTGACATGTTACCTCTAAGCTTGGGAAGGAGGTTCATTGAATCATCAAATACATCCCTATCATATAGACGAGGGTACTGAGATGTAAGAATTCATGGCAGGATATAAAGCTCAGTTTAATGGTCTATAGCTAGACTTTCTATGGCAACATGCTGTCCACATTTTGTTTATTTATTGCTGAATAATAACTAAATATAAAATTTAGTGCCTTAAAATGTAGGGGCACAGTCATCTGCTCCCTTGTAAGGTCAATCACTCTCCTATTTTGTGAAAGCAAGCTTAAAGTCTTTTGTGAGTTAAAAGGAAAAACCCTGGTAGGATTTTCCAGGCTCCTCCCTTAAGATGATTAACTGCCTCCAAATGGTTGGTTAAAGGATTATTAGCATAAGAATAACTTTGGTAAAGTAGTTATCAGTTAAGCCAGTTAAACCTTAGCCAATAAGGATAGTTTACATTATAACTGGTTATCAGTTAGTCCGATTTATCCATAGACCTGTAAGTATCAGGCAATAAAAGGCCTGGGGCCAGGTTTAAGTCATATGTTTATTGATTAAGTCATAAGATTAAGTCATGTGCCTATATAAGCCTTGTTGGAAGAAATAAATTTGCTGTAACGCCTGAGCAAGCATCAGCCATTCCCTTTCAAATCAATCATTTTGTCTGCGATGCTGCCTCTGTGTCATTGATCAGGGAGTCTGGGTGGCAGCAACATTAAAACAACCATTTAGTTTTCTCACCACTTTGTATTTCAAGTTACAGGGAAGTACCAGACTGGGCGACTTGTCTCTGCTCCACGTGACCATGTGACTGTAGCTGGGATAGTCCAGGCTGGAAAATCCACTTCCAAAATGGTATCTTGCTGCCATGCCTGGTACCTTGGTGCTCCTGGTTTCTCCCTTTCCCTCCACATCCCATTTCATCCTTCTGAGCTTGTTCACATGTCTTGGGCTCACTGAAGCTTGGTTGTGTCTCTTCTTCCATTGCAGGGGGCTCCCAACCTGGTCCAGTGTCACTTCTTCTGTGTTTTATGGTCCAAGAAGTCTCAGAGCCCATTCAGATTCAAGAAGTTGAGGAAATAGGCTCTACCTTTTGATGGGGGTATGGCAAAGCCACATTGCAGAAGAACATGTGGGATGGGAAATATGTCGTAGCCAATCTGGAAAATGCAATCCACCACAAACCATATAGAAACAGCTAAATATATGAAGAGAATAATCCCTTCATTCATTCAATAGATCTTCACACATCTTCCCTAATGCATGCATTATACAAGTGAGCAAGCCACACCTCCTACTTATAAGATGCTGACTTACAAGCAAGTGATGCAAGCAAAGTAGTTTATGGGTTGTTCTGTGTAACAACCCCCCTTAACACTTGGGAATTTAAAAGAAACAACAGTTTCTTTGGCTCATAATTCTGTGGGTTGGCAATTTAGCTGGGTTTTTCTAGATTATTCCTCCAGTCTCAGCTGTGCTCTCTCATGAGTCAGAGGACCGCTTTCATAGGCAGGATGTTTAGCTGATCTTGGCTGGGCTCTCTCATTTGCTTTAAAATTGGCCACCTGTAGGCTAGTCTGGGATAACCTGCGCTGGGGTATCTAAGTTCTCCCTCCCAGGTGACCTCTTATTACTCAGAAGGATAGCAGCTTGTTTTTATAGCAAAAATGGAAGTCTAGGTGAAGAAAGGAAATTGTGCAAGTTTGTTAAGGCATAGGCATGGAATTGTGGCAAAGTATCCTCTGTTGTATTCTGTTGAGCAAAGCAAGTCATGAAGTTAACCCAGAGCCAAGCAGCTGAGAAACAGATTCTTAAGTTTTGATGAGAAAAGGTAAAAAGTCACACTAAAGGACGGGGATTTGGAAAGACATTACATCATTATTTCAATGACATATGACATTTATGACATTTATGTCATTATTTCAATAATGTGGCATTATTTTGGCCACTAATGCAATCCATCTATCAAGGCTCTAAGCAATGTCGTTACAGTGTGGTGACTGTTGTGGGCAGTGGGGTGTAGAGGAAGAATACTTTACAAATCTGCGGCACCCAGAGAGCACAGGCAGGGGAAAGTTGGGTAGGAGGAGATCAGAGAAAGCTTCACTTAGGTGTGGATTCTGAAGCCAGATGGGCTTCTGAGCCTGCCTGGAAAACAGGAGGGAATGGCTGTTATTTTACTAAAGTGGTCTTCCTTGAAGTCTTTATCTTTTCCTCCTCATTAGGTTTCAAAGGATGAACAGATCAGGCAAGTGACATGGCCACTCTGACAGCCAAATGAAGAAGACCAGAGATACCGGGAACCTGGAGACCAATTCTATTAGTCCTCCTCTTTCATAGACGTGACGACTGGGAGTGACATGGGTCTGCCCAAGGTCATTAGTTTGCACGGGCTGCCATCACTCAAGTTCCACAGACCGGGTGGTTTAAACAACAGAGATATATTTCTTTCCAGTTCTGGAAGCTGAAAGTCCGAACTCAAGCTGTCAGCAGGCTGGTTTCTTCTGAGACCCCTCTACCTGGCATGTAGGTGGGTCTTGCCTCTGTGTGTGTCTGTGTTTTCATCTCCTCTTCTTTTAAGACACCAGTTGGATTATATAGTACCCACTCTGAGGACCTCATTTTAAGTCAATTACTTCTTTAAACGCTTCATCTCTAAACACAGTCATATTCTGCTATCTGGCATTTAGGACGTCAACATGTGGGTGGGCAGAGACACAATCTCATCTGTGTCCCAGGGTGACATAACGTCAGATCTGAGTCTGGAAGCTGATACTTACCTCTATGAAATCTGCAGTTTTTCAGGTTTTAGTGAAAACTGCTTCCCTTTGGCCTCCCAGCTAACAGTTCCTAACTAGGTACCTGTCCCTGTTCCTATCACTTGTCTAGCATCCTGCGTGTTTATTTCCTTCCTTAGGGCAGTTTACAAAGTCAATAAAATGGTAGAGAAAACTCAGATGGGGCCCTGGGAAGAGGACGTCATAGGCACAAACAGACTCGTGAGCTCTTGGCACAAGTAGGGGATATTATCTTTAAATTAGTTGGGGAAAATTAATATTGCTCACTTGCCATGCTCACCCTTATTGTCTGCTCTGAGATTTGGCAGGGCCAGAGCCACTATTGATAATATTTTTTAATTAAAAGGAAAATAACTTCTTGTGATTAATCTGCTTCTTTGGGGACTTGGTCCAGAATCTCATAAATCTAATAGGGAGGCATCTGCTCATTCACCTGCAGACTCTCACCCTCCTCTGCCAGCTCAGGAGTTAGGGATGAGAGAAGCTTCTGGAATGAGATAACCCCTGCTGAGGGCAGACCTAAGTGAGATGATGAGAATCCAGACTCAGAGGAGGCATCAAGGGATCTTAGCTGGGGCAGAATTTCTGACACAAACATCTTCTTCCACAGTGTTCCAGGGAGCAGGTGATGGATCCAGAAGGCCTTGGCTGCAAGACCTGGGCTTGCTACTTGTCTGAGGCTCTTGGAGAATGTATAAGACCCAGGGTATTTTTAACTTTAGAATGAGACTAGACAAACATCTGTCCCAAAGGAAGAATTTATGCAGAAGGGACTCTGAGCTCTGGAGCCACATCTCCCAGTTTTGCATGTGGAAGAGTCTACTTTCTTGACTTCCAGATGGCTACTGAACCTCTCAGTGATTTCGTACTCTCTTCCGAGAAACAGGAAGGAGAAGGTGGCTTGTCTCACGGACTGTAGTGAGGGCTGAGTAAATTTAAACATGCCAAGTGCTGGGGCAAGGTGCTGTGGGCCTGGAGTAAACACCTGCTCTCACGGCCCTGGCGTTCCACACCCAACGGCCTACATGGGTGTTACAAACCAAAAGGATTCAGGTGGAGAAAGTCTCCAGCTTTCGTGTTTAGAGATTGAGCGATGGAGGCTCAGAGAGAAGATGGCAAAGCTGGGCCCAGGATGCACATTTTGGATTCAGAGCCAGAACTCTACACAAAGGTATGCAGTGTGGAAATTCTGGTCTGCTTCCAGTTTTTCCAGCAATCTAGAATCCAGGCCACTTATTGCAGTGCAATTGGTGCCAGGCTCAAAATTCTCCAAAACAACCATTTTGGAAGAAAGTCTAAAATGATTTCTTAGTTTGGAATATTCCCAAAGCAGACTTGGAGCCAAGGGCTTGAATTCAAACAGTTTGTAGGGATGAAAAGAGATGGGGAAGGGGAAAAGCCAAGAAATGATGTCGTGATGAATGGGACAGCAGGGACCTGGGCCATATCACTCTGCGACACTCTGCAGAACCTCACAGATACTCCTCCGCACTGCTCTGCCCGGGGCTGGCAAATCTTGGCATTAACCATCCTCCACCATTCCACGTGTGCTGAGCATTGCCCTTGAGCACATTAAATCCTGGCACACAAAAGCTGCTCCAACTGTGGACCAAACACATCTCTGCAGTGTGGGAGAAACGGCCAGGCAGCCAAGCAGAGAGAAAGAGGCTGCAGGGAAGACACTGCCGTGTGGATGGCAAGTCTCCCGCAGTGCAGGTGAGCAAAGAGCTGGGAAAGGGATGGGAGGCATAGCACCCACAGTGCCCTCACGGCCCAAGACCTCCACTCAGACCTCCACTCCTGCTGCCCAAGCTCCTCACTCTGCTCTGGCAACCGGCTCTTCATCGCGAATGCCGAACAGCCCTGTGTCAGGGCTTCGTTTCCTAGGACTGCCATAGCAACATACGTCAGACGTGGTGGTTCAGACGATACAAGTTTATCCTTCCACAGTTCCGGAGCCTGAAGACCAAGGTTGAGGTGTCACCAGGGTTGGTTTCTTTGCTTGGCTTTCAGGTGGCTGTCCAGTCCCTGGGTCCTCGAATGCTCTGCCCACTGCTTCCTGTGTCCTAATCTCCTCTTCTTGTGAGGACACCAGCCATACCCGGGAAAGGGCCACCTTAACGAGCTCTTTAAAGATCCTTTAACTTCAACACCTCTTTAAAGATCCTATTTTCTGATACAGCCACACCTGAGGGACTGGAGTTAGCACTTCTGCATAAGAAATTCTGGAACAACTCAGCCCATAATGGGGCCTTTGTAAGTTCTGATCCTTTTGCCCAAAACATTTATTTTTCAGATATTTGCATGCCTTCCCCTCATTTCATTTCAGCTTGTGCTCAGATGTTCCTTCTTGGAGGGAAGAGGCTGATGGGCATGGTCAAAATAGCAACTCTGCTCTCTTTTTTTCCCCTCACTTTTCCTCTTGCTTCATTTTTTTCTTGAATTTTTAAAAAAATCGCTGACCTCATAGACACACACACACACACAGGCATGCACACATGCACACGAATTGTTTTATTTTTGTGTCCTTCACCCTAACTTAAGTTCCCCAAAGGGCAAGGACTTTACCCTCTTACTCCCTGAAATATCTTAACAGCCTTCGGCATTGCTCAGGCAGCAGAAGGAAACAGACACGGGTATCCTGTGAATGATTTGCTGACTGAATGAGTGCATGACTGAACTCAACCTGCCTCCTCTGTGGAATCTTCCTCAACTCTCCTGCTGTGCCCTTCTCACTGCACTTGACTTACTAATATGGGATTGTACTTATAATCAGTGTCCTGCCTGAGTCTCAGAAGCCTGGAACTTCTTCATTTCACTCTGCAGCCCCAGGACGCAGCGGCTTGCTAGACCTTCAATACACATCCAGAAAATATGTGTGCACACAATTAATAATTCAATGATATTGCTTATTATACCATGCTGTTATTTCCATAAGGGCTCACATGAGAATTCTCTTTCACAATTTAGCATCAGGATAAAAAAATGTAATTTTTGTCCCATGAGGCATTTGTCTGTGTCTATTTTTCCTATAAAGAAAATGACATGAAATTTCCTTTTGTGTCCTGGCTGCAAGAAATTGCAAAAGTCAAATGGGACACCTAATCAAAGCCACCTTATTAACATTGGTGGTTCATATCTCTCCCTCCTCCATCTGTAGTTCATGTTTTTATGTTCAGAATGTATTTAAAATTTTTTCCATTTTGTAAATGACTCTCAGTGTATTTGGTAAAGGAGTAAGAAATAAGTCTAAGGCATAAATTAAAAAGTGAAACTCCATCTGCACGGCAGAAGGGAAGGAATAGCAGTGTCAGAGATGAAGGGGGAGGGTGAGGTCAGGGTCTGGGGAGCTTTAGGAGGGTGTGAGGGTGGCCTGCAGCCTCCATGTGCTAGGTGCCCAGAGTTGGGAGGTGATGCTGGGGACCAGCAGTGAGCTGCAGGGCAGCTACAAGGAGAAACAGGTAGGCCCGGGGGAGGAGGGGCTTTCTACCTGTGGAATCACTTGCCATCTACACGAGGAAACATACCAGGTAACTGAATAAAAATCAAAGCCACTATCCTGCTCAGAAATCAGAATCATTAGAAAAATGAGGCCGTGTTGCAGGGTTCCTGGGGTTTGGTTGTTGATTTTATTGGTTAATTAGGCATTTTTCTCCCCTTAGAATCATATGATTTTAGTGCCAGATGGGAGTCTATCCCAGAGATTCTGTACATGGATTCCAGGAGTCTCTATGGGACTGATGGATGGGCTTCAGAAAATCTGTTTCTCAGAGCTGCTATGTGCAAAACATGCATTTTTCTTTAGTGCACAGTTTTCTGCATATTCTCAAATGGGTCTGTGGTATAGCACCTTCCTCCTACCTCCCCCCAGTAAAATGTTAGACTATACCTTATTATTTAAAAGTTAGGAAGATGACATGACTACCATCATCCGCCCCACAGAAAGAAAGAAAGGAAGGAAGGAACGAAGGAAGGAAGGAAGGAAGGAAGGAAGGAAGGAGGGAAGGAAGGAAGTCTGGTTCTGAGACTGTGGTTGCTGCTGTTATAGTGCAAGGACGCTTGTAGTCAGAGTCCCTGTGACCTTTGATTTTCTCTGTGCTGGCAAAATCACACCATAAGGCCTGAAGCATCTAGGATCTTCTATGGGGATACCCTTGCTGCAGTATTTGGGAATTGTGTTATCTTCTAAACAAGAAACCCTCATTTGAACAGGGGCCTTGCAAAACAATGCTTTCTCCACTTACAAAGATCTTACTCACTGTACAAGAAAGTTGGTTCCCCCAGGAGGCCAGAGAAGGTTGGAATATCAGTAGCCATGACAACCAATTTGCATTAGCTTAAAAAGGGATGCTTCACTCTTTGATAGTCATATCTTGGGCACATTTAGCAGAAGCAAATTTTATCAGTAAATTTCTGTCCAACAGACAGACTCCTCTTCTCTTTCACAAGGAGGTGGAGAATCAGCTCTCTGTCAGGTTGTGTTTGGTCACCAATTTCTATTTTGTTTCTCACTGTAAGGTCATGCCAAGGAAAATCAGGGACACTGTTTGAGCTTGATTTACATACTTACCTTGGGGAGTGATGAAGTACCTTGAGTTGCTCTCAAAATCTTACTTGCCTTTGTGCCCCTGAGACAATGGATTTGACAAATGAGCCAGGATTTGGGGCTAATGCCAAGTTTCTTGCATGTCTATGTTCAAACATCTGCTAAGAGGGTGTGATGGTTTCTGGCATAAAATCCCCTGTATCTGGACTGGGGACTTGGAGGTGAAGGCTTAGGAACCATGAGTTTAGTTTGGCATGGTTGCGGTTCTACTTTTTTAAGGGACCTTACTAAGAACTAAGACTTTGATGCTGACCCATCCAACTTTGTTCTGCAGAAGCTCATGGTCTTATGGGAAAAGATGGGTACACAATGGAGAAATGTTGTGCAATATAGTTCTGCAGTTATAGGGACCTGATAGGGAGTCGTGGCTAGAGAGGCAGCAGCAAGGAAGAAGCCCCTAGAGAGAGGACAGTTAAGGAGGGATCAGGAAAGCCTCTTTGAGAACTGCTGGAAAACCAAGTCTAAAGGCTGGTAAGAAGCTAGGTAAAGACATCATAGGTCAGCGTGCAAGGTAAGCACAGACAGGGATGTGGGAAACCAGAGTGTGGGGACAATGACAGTGAGAAATTTTATACCTTGGGAGAGCAGGGGTATGAGACAGGGGGTAGAGGAACTGAAGCCTTGGTGGGGAGATGACATGGTGAAGTGAACATCATTAAGCTTGAGCATGACATAGAGATTCTGAATTCTGATGGAACATTCTGATGACCCAAGTGGAGAATGTAGTGGAAGGAGTCAGATTACAGAGAAGGAAGTCAACTGGGGGGCTGAAGGTCCTAATGACAGTAGATGTTCCAGTGATGGAGAAGTAAAGGACAATTGTCATATATGATTTTAATAGCATCAGCTCATCTTGAGAAGAGGCATAAGTGAGAATTAGAGGACCTATCCCCTGCGCTAAGATTTAGAAAAAGGGAATTGAGGAGGGCAGCAGACACATGATTGAAGGTGATTGAGACAAAAAAGAAAAATGAAACTCTAAGTTTCATTTTGTGTGAGTTGTTTAAAAGGGTCCAAAAAACTTCTTTCAAGGAACAATGCTCCTGAGACAGCTGGGTGGACTGGATGGTCCCTGGAGGACCCGTTTTTTCTCAAGAGGAATATAGCCTTAGAAAAGGCACAGGCCCAATGATCTTTTGACTACAGAGACCTCTGGAAGGTGAGGCATCAGGAGGTCCTGCCAGGGAAGCTTGCAGGCAGTAGCAGGAGTGGGGAAGCAACTGGGGGTGGTTAATGGTGGGATAGAAGACCAAGGTTGAAAGTGTCAGTGAAAAAATAGCCCAAAGTCTTCACAAATTTAGAGAGGAGACTTTCATTCTCATAAAGGATTACAACCTGTAGGCTGGGAAGTGGGCCTTTGTCCAAAACAGGAGATAGGGACTTTGAGGGAAGGAAGGGTGGAAAAAAAATTTATGCTGAACAGGTTGGCCAAGTATATTTATTGAGCAGGTTATAGGAAGAGCTATGGATTTCACAAAAGCAGTCCTAATGCACGTGTATTGAATAAACATGCATGTTTTATGAATGAGGTCTTAATGCATGCATATTGAATAAACATGTATGTTATGTGTGATCCATGTTCACTCTGGAGTGGAGACTTAACATTTAAAATGCAACACAATGAGGCTGTACATGTCAAAAGGTGAAGCAAAGACAAAAGCCTCTGTAAACTGGGCAGAACTAGTTCATGGTTAAAGGTTTCTGATCAGGAGAAAGGTACTGAAATCAGTCTCTGGGCCAATCAAAGCTGTGGTTACAGCTTGTGGAACAGGAGGGTGGAGATTGGTAAGTCAGTGTCCGGCAGTGAGCCTCAATAGTTTTAATACATCTTATTCCAGGGTCAGGCTTGTTTAGCTACTAGGGAAAAAGAAAAACCTTACAGTGGCTAGAACATAGTTAACCTTTTAAGTGCAGGGGTGCAGGGCTTAGTCATTGCCTGGCATGGCCTTAGGTCTGATAGAATTTGATAACTTATTGCCATAGAGTCCATTCTGTCAGTCTTGTGATCTCTATTTTAACATTAATTCTGGTCAATTGTGTCATTATTCCCTCCCTGTGCAAAACAGAGGGGGTATAATGAGGCGTGTCTGACCTCACATCCTGTTCTAGCCAGAAGCACAGTGTTCAAGGTTTCTCTGAGGTTCCCTTGGCCAAGGCAGGGATCTGTTCAGTGGTTGGGGAGCTTAGGATTTTATTTTTAGTTCTCAAATTTAATTCTCAAATTCTTGATAATGCCCATTGACTGGACCCATGTGCTGTCATGTTAAGAAAGAACTTTTTAATTAGGGTTCTGGGCTTGAAGCTAGACTGTAACACATATTTTGCCCACTTCACTTTCTTTCTTTGATGCAAATATGTTATAAGTTGGATTGTGTCCTCCCAGAATTCATATGGAGAAGCCCTAGCCCAGTGATTAAGTTAAAATAAGGCCATCAGAGTGAGTCCTAGCTCCATCTGACTGGTGTCCTTATGAAAAGAGGAAATTAAAAGACAGATGAATACAGAGAAAAGATGATATAAGAGCACAGGGAAAAGATGGCCATTGAAAAGCCAAGGAAAGGGGTCTCGGGGGCAACCAAACCCTACTGTCCCCTTGATCTCAGATGTTGAGCTTTCAGAACAAGTTTCTGTTGTATAAGACCCTAGTCAGTGGTATTTTGTTATAACAGCCTGAGTAAGTTGATACACAGTCCAAACACAAATCTCATATGATATTTACAGCCACTAAAAATGTATATGTACAAAATAAATCAGTCACTGTCACATGATAAATTCTTTGATAAACAACAATAGTAGTTGATTGTAGTCAAGTTAATACTACCAATAGTAGTAGTAGTATTTTTTTTTTTTTTTTTTTTTTTTTGCAGTTTTGGGCCAGGGGTGGGTTTGAACCCACCACCTATGTTATGTGGGGCTGGTGCCCTACTCCTTGAGCCACAGGCGCTGCCTCGTAGTAGTAGTATTTTTATTAGGATAGGCACACGGTGTCTTTGGCTTCTGTGTGATTCAGGTCTTGGACCTTTTCTGCCATAATTTCACTATTGGCTTCTTGGAAGTTCTAGCGAAGTTTCCAAATCATTGAGTACCCCTTATATTCAGTTCAAGCATCAATTCCTTCATCTGAAAGCCATACCTGGAGCACTTCTGGGTCCCAGGCTACAGAATAGGAATTCCTTGGCAAAAAAATAACTCACAGGTTTTGACCTTAAGGAGCTCACAGTCTGTTTTGAATTTTAACATGAATTTCAAATTCCAGTAAAAAATGTATCAGTTAGGGTAACATTAGCTACTATAACAACAACAACAACAAAACAAAATTATAGTGGTTAAACACAATCAAAGTTTATTCTGATTTGCAGATCAGTCCAATGTGGGCTGGGATCATTAATTTTATGTGTCATTTGACTGGACTGTAGGATGCCCAGATATCTGTTAAAACATTATTTCTGGGTGCATCTGTGAGAATGTTTTTGAAAAGACTAGTATTTTTCTTGACAGAGGTAGTAGAGCAAATGATTGTCAGCAATGTGGATGGGCACTATAACCAGTCTGCTGGTTTGCTTTTTTATTCTTTCAACAAATATTTATTGAAAGCTGTCTCAATGTCAGAGACCACAGACACAAAGAAGATAAAGATAAGGTCTGTGGATGGGAGAGTGATTGTGCAATGTGTAGAGGCTGGCAGTCTACACTGCCTGTGGTCACTTGCAACACCTCAATGGTAGAGTTGGAAAGTTGCAGTGGACACCTTATATTCTGCTTAGCCTAAAATATTTTCTATCTGGCCCTTTAAATAAAAAGTTTGCCAACCACTAGTGTAGTGGAAGGCAGATTGTTGTGACACAGCTCGGAATGGTCTCCCAAATCTTTCCTTTTCTTCCAATGAGGTCTCAGTCAAACTTGATTTCTCACTTCTGATGTCATCCTTTTGGGGTGGGCTTCTTATTCTCTTTCTTCCCGAGATTAATCCAGGCCTCCATGTTAGAAGCTTTCATAGACCCACATGGCTTTCTTTCATAATACAGGTAACAGTTTATGTAATCATACACTTCTTGATCAGGGTCTGCTTTGATCAGTGTCTCCACTGATGGAGCCCTGGTTACGTGCCCAGCACTGTTCTTAGCACTCTACATATACAGGTTGGCTGTAAAGTTCATGTGTGTCACTATTTTAAATCGCACATGAACTTTATGGCCACCTTGTATATTCACTCATTTAATCCTCTCAACAGCAACCCTTTCAACCTACCATATGAGGTAAGTATACTATTAAATCCATTTTACTGAAAGGACCAGAAACAAGGATGTAAAATTATCTGTCCAAGGTCACTTAGAAATAAGTGATGAAGTCAGAGTTTGAATGTAGGTAGTTTGGTTCTAGAGCCAGCAACTAGAATAGCACAGGGCACATGAAAGGCCTTAAAAATGCATTTGCTGAGGATGGGTGAGAGCCAACCCAGAGAAAGGGATGAAGCAATTTGCAAAAAGAAATGATGAGGCATGTTTGGACCTGCATTTTAGGTAGGTCAGAGAAAAAAGTACACATGACCTTCATGTTCTTGACTTGATTCAAGGCCTTACCATAAGAAGCAACACGGCAGACACATTTTCTTTTCCATTTTCACTTGCTGCAGCCAAAGATTAGTGCCTTGGCACCACCCACCACCATCTCTAGGCTGAGAGTACACCTCCCTGGCCAGCCTTCCTGTTTTTGTGATCTGTGAATTTTTAGTCCATTGCTCAAAAGCAATTCCCTTTCCTTAACCTCCTCTTTCCTCCCCCAGACTCTATTAAACTCTAGGAAGCATAAAAGCAGCTAAGCTGTTACCTGAACTGAACTTGAACTCTAAACCTCAGGAGATTCACCCATCACTGAGCTGAAAGGCTCCCTGGGCTTCCAGCTGCAGCAATTTTGTGAAGTCAACACCGTGAGCCCAAAGGGGTGCACCATATTTTATTTTTCAATCAAGTGTGGTGCTGTCAAGGATTGCTTAAGTGGCCCCAAACCAGCACTTTTTTCCCCCAAACAACTTCTGTGATTGATGTGTGTGAAGGTTGCTTATTTGAAAATGTGTCAGTTACCAAGATCTTCCTAAGCCTCAGTTTTCTGAGTGACTAAGGGGCTTTCTTCAACTGTGAGCCACTGGTTCTTGCTCTGAGTTTTGACCTTTCCTGTTAAAAACTATTGGCCTATGTAATTCTCACTTCTACCTGTGAATCCTAGATACACCACTTTTATTTTTCCCACTATGCCACCGAGCTGATATTTTAGTCTCCAAATCCCATATAGATCTTTCATGTCAATGGATTATAATAACTAATATTTGACCATGCCTGAGAATTAACAGTGAAGCCCTCTTACTTTGCATTTCTAGTGGTTGCAGGTACTTAATAAACCCAAAGGAGTATTACATTTTATTACAGAGATGAATACCAGTTGGTGGTATAAACGAATATTATCTATATTACATTTCTCCAATCTTAGAATAGCAATGAAATGCATTATAAAAGGATCAATCATTTTGTCATTATGGTCTTCTTTGGCTCCAATCCAGTTTATTTGATTTCTTTAGTTTCAAGTAACAATAAAATAAATTGCCTCTTATACTGAAAGGGAAAATAGCATGTTTGAGACACTATTGAGATTTTATGGCTGAGATGAAAATGAACCCAATGAAAATACAGGTTTCTTATCAATGGGCCAGTGAATTATATGTCAGTAAGTTCTATTCCTTTCCTTATTGAAGATTGATACAGTGTCATGGAAATTTTATTTTTGAAGATGAAACTTAGCATTTTGATTTAGATTTTTATTGCATCTTAGAGGAAGACAATTAAAAAACAGATGATCTATTCTAATATTCCTAATTTGTAGATAGAGAAACTAAGGTCTAAGTTCACCCCTTAAAACCAATTATGTGTACGAGTCATCAAGCCTTAGAGTTTCCTCTCTAACTTGACCCAACAGTCACAATGATAGGCTCATGAAGTTTTAAAACTAGTCTGCAGCTTTTGTGATTATTATTTTATAGTTGAAGAAACGGAGAGATAAAGGGTTGTCCAAGGTCGCACAAAGATTTGCTGACAGATTTGGGGCAATAATCTGAGGTTCTAGGACTTCAGTAGATTATCTTATTTCCTCTCTTTTTTTATGAATCATCAATTAATAAACAACTGTTTGGCGCTTCTCTCATAGCATGCTAAGCACTGCAAAGTAACATGGAAAAATGCGGCAGAGAAATGAAATACTGTCCTTCTCCAGGATGAATTTACAATCTTAGAAGACAACCTAAGCAGAAACTGAGACAACCACATTCCATGTTCTTCCCTCCCTCTACCCGCAGTTCGAATGCCCTCCTTCTGCACCCTCAGAAGCCCCTGTCCTCATCTCAGCTCCAGCCTTTACCTTACAGAACAGCAGCTGTTTGTTTAGCTTTTCTGTTTATCATGTGTTTTTATATCCTTGCCATGAGCAAGTAAGTGCCTCCCACTTTCCAACTCATAAACTTCAGAATTTGAAACTATTAAAAATACAGATACGTCAGGAATTCAGAGCATTTTAGGGTACAGAATTGAAGAAATACCTTCCATAAGGCAATATATTCTAACATGCCTCTCCCACCCTGGACTCGCTCTTACTTTTCCTTTCGAGTTAAATTTGTGATGACATTTTAATTAAAAAGTTGATAAAAATCAAACATACATCATAAAGTCAGGCACATTTAACATTTGTAGATTGAGGTTG
This sequence comes from Perodicticus potto, assembly GCA_963574655.1. Lineage (NCBI taxonomy): Eukaryota > Metazoa > Chordata > Mammalia > Primates > Lorisidae > Perodicticus > Perodicticus potto. The sequence continues at coordinate 18,581 of CAUYRH010064848.1, read as the reverse complement.
CGTTTTTACTCAGATAGAGGCTCCCAGCTTGAATGACTCATTTGTGGAAGTTGTAGGCAAAGGTTGCTTAAGAAAAAAATTTTATGATAAAATGATAAGTGAAATCATCCTTTTCAGAGAACAGGAAGAAGAGTTATAGCCAGGGTAAGGGAGAGCCTTCCTTTTAGCTCAGGAAGGGCCCTGTGAGTGCCACACAAGGGTGAGGCCACAGTACCTTTTACTGTTAGTGGTCATGCCCTCCCAGGGCCTAAAAGGAGCCTTTAGGTCAAGTCCTAGCATAAGCATGGCCATGTTTGGATGAAACAATGTAAGTGTTGATCTTGAGCACTATTAGTGAGACCTTCCTGTATCTTTAGTAGCCAGGGCAGCAGAAGCAGTGACAGCAGACAAAATCTGTAAACTGGAGCCATCGGGAAGTGATGGAACTTGGCCTTTGGGGCCGCAGTAGGGAACCAAGAAGATCCAGCAGGAAGAAATTTTTCAATGAGATTCTCCACTTGGAGGTGGAATGGTTTGTTACTCTTGTGATTGTCATCCATCCTCATGACTAGATCCCTGAGGTTGTGTGTTCAGGAGACTGCACTCAAGTTAGAGGAGAAGGGAAGAGAACAAGGAAAAAGGATGGGGCCAAAGGAAAGAAGTCCATTATGGGGAACATTCTATCTGTAGAACACTGTGTCTGGTTAAAATAAAAACAGCAACAGCAAAATTGTCACACTTCTCTGTGTCCTGGGCTGTGCTCTGTAGAGAGGGACAAAGCCACTTATCTCTACGCATATGTTTATCTTGGGTCTTATGTTATAGAGTAAGCATCTATTCATATTTTCCTGTCTTCCCAAGAGACTGAGCTCCCCTCAGGCATAGATCCTGCCTTTCATACATATGTGTCTGCAACATATCACTGACCATGTGACTTGCTGTGTAAACATAGACAGCAAAATGATGACTATAAATAATTATAACTTGATGGGGTGCTGTGGCTCATGCCTGTAATCCTAGTGCTCTGGAATGCTGAGGTGGGAGGTTCCTTTGAGCTCAGGAGTTTGACACCAGCCTGAGCAAGATCAAGACCCTGTCTGTATTAAAAGTAGAAAAACTAGCCAGTCCTTATGGTGGGTGCCTGTAGTTACAGCTACTTAAGAAGCTAAGGTAGGAGGGATTGTTTCAGCCCAGGAGTTTGAGGTTGCTGTGAGCTAGACTGACGCTATGACATTCAACCCAGGGTGACAGAGTGAGACTTTGTCTCGAATAAATAAATAAATAAATAACAGGCAGACTGCACAGAATATGTACTTCAAGAGTGAGTGCACCTTGGGACAATTCTTTAACTCAAGACAAATCTTGAAATAGCTGCTGAGCTAACGAGCCATTGACATCCAAGAGCATTCTGACTAATCGTGTGTCGGCTGGGATACTTTATCACTGGGCATTACTGGGTTGTAACTATGAAGAAACCCAGATCAAAGCAGGCATGGTGAGACTAGATGTTTGACAGCCATCCAGAGAACAACAAATTACCTCAAGGGAGCAGGAGGACGTCTGTCAGCAGAGATCTTTCTCGGCATCCTGGGAACTTCAGGATGAACGTGCACTACTGAACTCACATCGCAGTATCCATAGGGGAAAAAAAGAAGATGAAGAAGAAAAAGAAGCCAGATAAGAAAGGGAAAGGAAATGGATAACCCTGCTGGAGACGATGAGTAATTTAAGCAGGGTAAGAGAAAAACTTTTTTCATTGTGCCAGTTCTTTGCAAGACTTCAGAACATTCTCTGACAGCCCAGCGTACAACTTGGCACTGTCAGGAGAGACCCAGGGAATAAAGGGAGGGAAGTAAGAAAGGGAACCAGAAATCATCTCCGAGAGCTTGGAGGTGATTTCCAGAGTTTTCTACTCCATGGATGAATAGGAAAATAGGAAAAAAAAATCTTTTAAACAGGGTAACTTTCTCCCCCATCCTCATCCCTTTTCATTGGAGGCAAAAAAGAAGAGAGTGAATATCCCCCATTCAGCTGAGATTTTTCCTATATACTATCTTTAAAAAAAAAGAAAGAAAAACCCACTTTCTGAGGCTCATCCTGCTAGGATCTCTGCAGTGAATAATGAAAGTGCCCATCAGTGGCAGCAGACCTGGTTCTTTCTACCCCAGGCTTGGCCTGAGAGCCTTTGCCTACCTTTTCTCTCAGCCGAAAGAGTCCAGAGTCACTGCATGCAACGGCCTTTCTATGGCTTCATCATCTCAAATAGCAACTCTGGTGTGGATGGGAGAGTTTCATAGAGGCTGCTCATTCGTTGTCAATCAAAAATAAGAGGCTTTTTCTGTTTGTTGTAAAGGAACTTCAGGCTGCTCTGACTCCAGGGATGAAAACTCATCAACACGCTCAGTGGATTTCAGCTTCTGGGCACTGCAGCTCCGCCCTGCAGAGAGTGAGGGTGACCACGTCTTGTCCTCATGTCCTTTTCTTTGGTTGCTTTCCATTCCTTGGTTAAATATTTGAGCTTCTCGTCCTTCAAGGATGAGCGCTCCTCCCTCACTGCTTTCTGGGACCATGGTGTGTATAGGCTTGGGTGAGGGGAGGGCAACTCTACTATGTGGATGTGCGTCTGATTTATGGGTATTTTTTGCACACAGACATGAAGTAAGGTTGGAAAATTATGTTTACAAACTCATTCTAAAAAAGTGCTACGTCCCTTGCTGCTGAATTTCACTACGGTCCCCTTTGAGGTCCTCCCCTTGGGTACCTAGTCTACCCTTTACAGTGACTTTGGAACTCTTTCTCTGCAATGGCCAGCAGAGCTGTTGTCGTACGAGGTGTGATGATGAAGTTCATGAACTCGTCCTAGAAAAGTTGCTTTGAAGGGTAGACCAGGCACTGGCTTCGGGGGCTACATTGAGGGTGACTGTAGTGCTTTTCAGCAATGAGGGATGTAGCTCTTATTCTAGGATGAGTTCACAAACACAACTGTCTGAGCTCCATATATGCATGTGGGCTCTGTGTGCTGTACGTGATGCCATAGAGTGTGCATGTGTGTGATAGGTGGCACCTTACACACGTTGTGTGTTATGCATGTGGGTTGTGCTGTGTGTGGGTGTGTTTGGAGTACTGTGTAGTGTATATGCACAGCGTGCACCACGTGTAGTCTGCGTGTCTCTGTGTTGTGTGTGGTATGTGTGTCCGTGTGTTTGTGCATCATCAGGAATGTTGGATCTCTCACGTTCATCACCTTTTCAGGTTGGGCTTTAGCTTATCCATGTTTCCTGTTGGCTTTGGAGGCCTGACAGGCTCACCTTTCCCCAGGGGTTTCTTGAGCCTTCTGCAGTGAGCAAACAACCAACTGCCAAATTCACAGGACCATTTGCAATCACCATACTACAAAAATCAAACAAATATAAGCATTGTTGAACTCTTTGTCCTACTTAAATTCCCCTTCTGAATTCTACAACCACGCACAGTAGGTCCTCAAGCAATGTCATCTCATTCAATGTCATTCCCCTATAACTTTGATCAGCAAAAGAGTAATTGCTCGTGGCCAGGGCCTCTGTCTGTGGGGTCTGCACAAGCTCCCTGTGTCTGCCTGGGCCCTTTCCCTGGTTCTCTGGTTTCCTGACACATCTCACGGTTGTGCACATCCCGAGCAAGTGTGGGGCTGCGTGTGAAGGTGCCCTGCTGTGGGATGATGTCATGTGCCTGACCGGCTTTCCACCTGGTTCCCTGAGCTGCTGGGACAGACCCTGGCCCAGAATAAGTGGGTAAACAGTTATCTTACTTGTTTTTATTAATCTTTCTTACCTGTACGCATCACTTACGTGCATTTCAATGTTGTTTTAAATGTGTTGGGTCTTTATTTATAAGTGTGCCATAGGAACTTAACTCTTGTTTATATCAACGATCCTTTGATGAAATGGGTTTTGTTACACCTTCTTTTACTGAAAGTCGCAGTTTCCAAAAATCTGTCAGCAACATTACGTGAAGACTTAGTGCACTATCGTAGGACCCAGCTTCCCTCCTTGCTCCTTAATCCTCTCCACCTTGTTCTCTTCTTCAGCCCATCTTAAAAGTAGTAGTTCCAGGGCGGTGCCTGTGGCTCAGCGAGTAGGGCGCCGGCCCCATATACCGAGGGTGGTGGGTTCAAACCCAGCCCTGGCCGAACTGCATCAAAAATTAGCTGGGCGCTGTGGCGGGCGCCTGTAGTCCCAGCTACCTGGGAGGCTGAGGCAAGAGAATCGCTTAAGCCTAAGAGGTGGAGGTTGCTGTGAGCTGTGACTCCACAGCACTCTACAGAGGGCAATAGAGAGAGACTCTGTCTCTACAAAAAAAAAAAAGTAGTAGTTCCAGCGTTTTGTTGTGGTCTCCATGTTTCCGTTTTCCTGGCTAACCATGTCCCCACATCTAAATCAAAAAGTCTTTATCAAAAATGTCCAGGCTCAGCCAAGTGCCCTCCTGGACAGAGACTGAGCTCCGCCTGCCTGCAGAACAGTGTCATCCACACATAGCAGCTCCTGCCTCCAACATGATGGATTGGGACCATGATCTGATTGGGAGAGACCAGGGAGAGCCCCTCACCGGGTGGGAAGAGAGGATACTGTGCTCTTCAGGGTGTTGTTGTGGAAATAAAATGGAACGAGCAACACACATAAATTTAACACATACATCCCTTGGCTTGCCGTAGGTATTCAGACAATAGTATTTTTCTTCTTGTTCCTTAAAGAGGTACCATAAAAGTTCATGGAATCACAGATTACTTTCAGACGTGAGATTTCAGGCATGTCTTCAGTAAACAGACAAACAAAATTACCACATTCAAATAAAAATATTAAGACTGAGGACTGTCATAGGTAATACAGCCATTTTACAACCTCCCTGTTGTTGGTGTTCAGACATCTGTGGGGTGGAGGGCAGGAATTGTACTGTGACTCTGTAGACAAGGAAACGAGTGGGCTGCTTCCAGACCAAAGTCACCCAGCTGGTAGGCAGCAGTGCTGGGACTTCAGCCTAACCCTCCCAAGTTTGTGCTATTTCTGCTCCTTGTGACTTGCCAGGAACAAGGTAAATGATGCTGTATTATCCAAGTGGATGGACTGACAGGTGACCAGCCAGCTCCGAGCTCAGAGCAGGAGCCAGCGGCTAGATTATGAGGGTGTAATCGCGAAAAGCATTCATAGGGAGAAGAGTGACAGGGGCAGGTGGGGTGACACCCAGAATGAGACAGAGGAAGGAGGAGGCTGCAGACAGGTAATGTGGATCACATCCATCCATCCCTGGGTGATTGTGCCTGGAAGAGCAGGTAGAATGCAGGTCCAGGTGCCCGAACAAGTGGATGAATCCAATTAAACCCATGAACTTGGGGTCTGGGAGGCGGGGTCATGTGCCTGATCTGATGTGGGCTCGCAACTACTCTCTGACATCTAAATCATCATCTTTACTATTATTCCTCCCTCACAGGGCAGGAAAGCATAAAGCTCAGAGTGGAGAATTTGTTAACGGTCACGTTCCAAGGTCAACCCACAGGTAGACCCCAGATGTAACATTTGAACTTGTTTACCATGCCGTATCTAGGGTTTAGCCCTTGTTCTCTTGTGTAGGGATGAGGCCTGGACTTACCTATCTTGCATCAATGTAGTTAATAGCAACCACCCTACCTGCCCCTGGACCTTGCTCGTGAAATGCAGATTGGTGGTGTACCAGGAAGTGTGTGCCGAGTGTAAGGTGATGCTGTGGACACAGAGGCAGTGGTATGGATGAGTTTCCACTTCTGCTGCCTTTTTGCCCTGCAACTTCCACTTTGTCTCACAGAGGCACCGTTTTCCTTGTCAGCAATACAAGGCCAGTCAAATCAATGAGCTGAGCCGGCTTCAGCCATCAGTACAACGTGTGCTCAGCGCCTGCACTGGAGGCTCTGGCTGTGTGCAGCTGCCCCGGATTACAAACATCAGAGTGTCATTGTGGGAAGCCAGATCTCACGGGCCAAGTACCTCTCTTTGCAGAGAAGGGCACATGGGCTTGGCATGGCCAAGTGTTACATGCCTGAGTTCACACAGATGGTTAATGGAAAAGCCACTTCCAATAAACCCTCTGCCATTTCCTTTCTGAGACCTTTAGCTTCTCTTTCTGCCTTTTCTGTCCCTATCACTGTATTCAAGCAGAGGGAGAAGAAAGGACTTCCCAGCCTCCTTGTCTGACTCTCTACCTTCTGTCCTGTGCTCCAGATCCAGGTCACTGGTTGAGCAGAGTGTGCCTTAGCCAAGGGCATTTGTTTTGTTGGTATCAGCACTTATGGCAAATGTAACAGGCTTTTAGCTGTTTCTGTGAAAGGAAAAAAACTAGATAGAGGAAAAAAGAGAAGGGAGGTGAGAGAGATGATGGTTAAGGCAGGAAGGACTAGGAGAAAGTGGTAGTAACAGTGCTTGGGTTACTAAACCTGCCGTACAGACCCTGCCTGGCAGCACCTGAGTTATTCCTTGTGAAAACACTCGGAGGCAGTGATTATTATCTCTATAGAAATACGCTGAGCATGAGTGAAGTCAAGGTGACCTTGACTAACACAACAAAATAGGAGAAGGACAGGTAGAATTTGGGCCCAGGTCACCTAGAGGTTTTTTTTTTTTTTTTTTCTTTATTTAGACAGAGTCTCACTTTATCCCTCTTGGTAGGGTGCCATGGTGTCATGGCTCACAGCAACCTCAAACTCTTGGGCTCAAGAGATTCTCTTGCCTCAGCATCCTGAGTACCACAATGCCTTTTTTTTAAAGATGAGGTCTCACTCTGGCTCAGGCTGGTCTTGAACCTGTGAACTCAGGCAATCCACCTGCCTCAGCCTCCCAGAGTGCTGGATTATAGGCATGAGCCATAGGGCCCAGCTGGTACCAGACCTTTAATGGAGATTCTTTATACTATACTGAGGGAAGGACAGGGAGACACATCCCCTCAGGGTCCCAGGATTTTCAGATCAACACTGCAAGATGTCAGCACTTATTAGGGGTAGAGATGGCTTCATAGAAGTTGACCCAGGTCTCAGTGATTCACTCATTCATTTTTTTTTTTTTTTAATTCAAGAGGTCTTATCTCATGGGGTAGAGATTTTAAGCAAGTGAAATACAGCTCTCACCTATCGTTGACATTTCTTGTTCTTTGGCTCTGTGATAGCTGTGGCAGGTGGAACTCTATCCCTCCCCCCGGAGTACGAATAAAACCTGAAAATCTGATACATATGGAATTAGATCATGGACAGAGGCGAAACTCACTATGCTTAAGACTCTTGGCTGTGAAAAGATGAGGGGAGAGAGAAGGATTGGCAGGAGGAAAGACGTTAGATACAGGAGTGTCAGGAGACTCAGAAGAGAGAGGGACCTGATGAAACAAAGTCCCACAGAGATAACAGGTGAAATTGTTGCTACCAACTAGGGGGTAAACACAAGATTTTCCATGCACAGAAGTCTTATGGCTTCATCAGAATTCTTTCTGTTATGCAGGAGTAGAATTAGGTGGAATCTCATTTGCCCAGAGATAATGGGGCTTTGCAAGCCTCTTAGCCTTGTTATAAATTCCTCACGTTTAACGTTGGTGCACACATTAATGCACCTCACAATCAGTAGCCTCTGACATAACTGTCACTTGAGGGCGTTTGCCCACTAGGCATCCATAACCCTCGGAGCGTTGCAGCTGCTTTCCTTCCAGGGGCACCTCTCTCTCCACTTACACTGAAGCGTGGTGGTGTGACTTGCTTTGGCCAAAGAGATGCAAGACTGCCACTCATGGGAAACACATAAGAACCAGTTCACAATAGCTCTGTCACTCTCCCCTTTTCCACTCTAATCTGCAGGGATTTAGAGCGGGCTGCCCTGCCAGCCTGGGCCCCGGAGTGAGAAGAACTCAGAGCAGGTTCCAGCTGACACATAATGAACATTTAACGAGAGCAAGAAACACATCTTCCTTGTTGAAAGCCCTTGGGATTTGGGGATTGTTTGTTGCCGCAGCATAATCTAGATCCTTCTGAAGAATGCAACACACAGGGACAGAACCCTGGACTCTCCATCATTGAGATGTTTCCAAACTGGTTGAATGAGGCTATGCTATGTGCAGAGGCCATTAAAAGAACAGCAACAAAACTCAGGAACACAACAACAAAAATCCAGTAATGTGACAACGAAACACAGCAGCACACACGGCGTCTCTACCCCAGCCCTCTGGGCGTCTGTGACAATTATAGTCACCGAGGGTTGCATTGGCTTTCCGAGAATTCACTGCTCTCTAAAAGCAAGTACTCTCCATCGGCATTTCCCATATCATTTCTCTACAGCTTGTCCTTAGGGTAAAAGAACAAGGGCCTTTCTAGCACATTCCACTGGCGAGGTTTACGATGCTCTGCCTCACTCCCTCTGCCCTGAAGTGAAGCTGAATTATAAAATAGGGCCAGCCTTATCTCGGGCAACTATGCGGCAATGGTATCTGGAGGTGAGTGTTGAAATATGTCTTGGGGCTTTGGGAAATGTTTTCAGTTCAACATTCTGTGATCCTTGTCCAAAGATTCTTGATAGCGTCCTTCAGGAGTTACTGAATACAAACGGGAAAAAAGATTTTTGCATTCAGGTGCCGTAAACTACCAAGTAAACAAGCAAATATACACAAAATGTTTTGTAGACTCAGTAAAGAGAATGACTATAATGGCACGTTCATACAAATACAATAATAATTCATGCGATCAAATACATTCTTCTATAGTCACAGACATTAACACTCAGAGTCATTCAGAAGAATTCTGCCTGTGTGCCACTAACCAGCCAGGATATCGTGGACAAATAGCTTGGCTTCCTTTACAGTCCCTATTTATATACTAGAAATGTAAAGTATCTCAAGAAAGGAAAAAAGATTATCCAATGTACTCAATACCATTATAAAACCGCTTGCACATTCATACGAATGATAAAACACAAATATGGGCTGGAAAGAAAAGAAAGGAGGGGAGGGGAGGACAAGTGGAGGGAAGATATTGGGTGGGATTTCACCTGATATGTACAATGCAACAGTACATTTCAACACAGCTAAGAATATTTTATACATGGCTTACCACAAAAAGTTGGTAAGGTGATGGTTATGTTAATCAGTTTGATGTAAGCATTCCACATTGTATATGAAATCATCACATTGTACCCCATAAATGTATACAGTTGTGATTTAATAAAAATTAAGTTAAAAACCGGTAAATGTATAAACTTCTTGGTCTCTAAGGGCTCTAACAACTTGGACAGTCCAGGCTTTTGTTTTATTACGCCTGAACCTTATCTAGGTTCATCTCAACCATCTCCAGCATTAGAGGCCTTTCCTGGGGCCCTCCTGTCCCAGGCTGTGTTTTGTACCAAAGCTCTAGACCTCCTTGTAACTGTTATCATTACACCTGTTCTTACGCTCAGTGACATACTCAGAGCAAGGGCCAATAATGTCAGAACAAAAGACACAGCAATGAGGTCTTATGACATCATTGACTGAGCCTGTGTGAGGCTTCCAAGGCTGTGCTAAGTGCAGTGTATGTTAACCTGTCTCTCTCACAGTAGCTTTCAATTAGATCAGCGCACACAAGCTGTGTTACTAACGTGGTGTTCAGAGGGGCTGAGATCTGCTCGGACACACAGCCAGTGGAAGACCAAGCTGGGCTGCTAATGGAGGTCTGTCCCATTTTCTCTTGCCACACTCATTGTCACACATACAGCTAAATCAGCATTGTCTTCACAATACTCGGATGAATGCCACTGTGATTGATCAGATTTGTGCTTCACTTGGTAAAAAAAAAGGCAACCTTTCCTTTTCCTAATTAAATTTGAGAATTAATTTGAAATGGCTCCAGGAGGGTGGCTATTAGCAACATGGTGTGGATATCACACGGAACTGTTCTGCCTGACTCTGCAAAGTTCTTATAATTCCTCTTGAAACCCCCAGTGATCTGTTCCCTACATCTGGACTTGTTAATCCCCATCTCCCTCCTCTCATTCAGACTTTCGGAAAGGTCAACCAAACACTCTTCCTGTTTTGAAGTCCAGTTTCAAGTTGGCTGAAATATATCCTCAAGCAACAAAGTACTGACAGTCTTGACATAATTCAGAAGTGACTTCTTAATTGTCAGATTCAGGAGACCCACATGGATCCCCATTTCTCCTAATCCCCTACTCAATTTGATGCTGCTGACTCTTCTTGGGAGAGTGGTTTTCCCCCTTCCCTCTCCATCTTTTCCTTTGTCCTGGCCTTCCGACTGTTGGCTCCAGGTGCTTTAAGGCTTTTGCCTGCCCTTTCCTACTCATTTAAGAGACCTCACCCCTGGCCTCTCCTTACTGGTTATGAACTTCTGGACAATCCTGCCCACTCTGTGGCTTTTACTCCAACAATAAACTGCCTCCCAGTCCTGGATTCTCTCTAGGGAAACTTTACCCTCTGAAGCATTTTAAAACTTTGGGTGGGGGATGTTTTTGGTGACTATGATGAAGGAAGGATAGAGGCTACTAGTATTTAGAATGTAAGGTCCAAGCAGGCTGAACATCACACAATACATGGGGTGGTCCCTCTTATATAGTAAAGAATTATTCTATACCCTGTATGATTTTAAATGGCCAGATTGACACTTATGTAAGTAAAAAATCTGACTGTAATTACATGGGCCTAGAACATATGTCTGTTTTTCATAAAATCCCAAAGGATTATTTTTATTTCAGTTTTATTATACACTGCATTTCCAGAAATGTGATGGATCTAAAGATGAGTTAAGTTCCCACACTATGTTTTTGTTTTCCAGAACTTTACAATGAGTAGTTGATGACTATTTCTCAAAATCATGTTAACAATGGCAATACTATTCCTATAACTTAAGTTGCAAACTTAGCCTACCTGCCTCAGTTTACATTAAAAAGGATTCTGTTTATTTATTCCAGTGTGCCTTCCCATCTTTTATTTCTAAATTAAAAAAGGTTAAAAAAATTCAGGTGAAACTTAAACAATATTAACATTAAAAAAAATTAGCCTATTATTCTTGCTTGCCCACACATGGGTGCTTAAACAATCAAGGAGAGATGTACATTGAAAAAGAGTAGGTTTTAGAAACCTCTAAATAACCTTCACTAAGTACCAGCACTGTTTTAAGGACCTGGCATATTTTAACTCAATTGTCACACTAACCCCAAGGGAGTTGCTGTTGTTCCTGTTTTATAGTTGTACCCACCGCGGAGGTCAGGGAAGTCTCCCAAGGACAAATGAACCTAGAGTCTGTGCTCTTAAATCACCATACTACACTGACAGTCAGCAAGGCAGCAAGAAAGAGCATGGGAGATTGCTGAAATGTGTAGTTGGTGAATGCCAGAACTCCAGAAAGTCCTAGAGAGATAACATGTCACATTAAATCAGGACCTTTAAAGCCAAAAGTTTATTCCAGCTCAGATGGACACGTAAGTTAGGAGCCACGAAGTTAGTAATGATGGTTGTGATGAGTTGAGGTCCAAGTTGACAGAGCTTCTTGCCACATAGCCAAGAGCACAGTCTCACACGAAACACACCTATTGTTGTCTTTCACCTGCTCTAGGATGCTCTTCAGGATCGTTCAGTCAGGTTCATCACTCCTAAATCTGCCTGGGACTTGGATTCTCCTTCCTTCCTAGCCATAAAGGATTAATAACTTGGCTATCTGTTTGTCTAAAGTTGCTTTCCGTTTTTCTGTCAGCTCTGCCATCCGAAGTCTGCTGCACTTCACTTGCTATCGCCATAGGTCTCCCCTTGTCACCCTAGACCTTCAACTTTAGCCGAGTCACAGATCTCTGGACTTTTATTTTAGCTAGGAGAAAAAGAATGCTGTTAGATTCCTCCTGCGCCCTAGAGAACATGATGTAGAGGAGTGGGTGTCTCTAAAGATACTTTTCTTTCTCTAATGATGAACATTTTTGGGTTTTTTTTTCAGTATGCAAATGGTTCCATAATTTAATTTAATAGTGTTTATGACAATATGTAATAAATACCATAGAAAGTGTAAGTCATCCTGGATATGTTAGCTCATTAAAACAAATGCTTGCTAGATTCTGTAGCAAGCTTTGGAAACGTGGTGGTAACTCATGTAAATTGCCAAGACAAATGTGCTTTAGAATCAATAAAGTGTATCCTGACTCATTAACAGTCAAACCCAACAACTCCCCGTTGATTCTAAGAAAAGTCAAGTGGAGACCAGTGGAAGAGAAATTGCTGCCCAAATACAGCCAACATTCAGGCACTCTGATTAGCACGTGTCATTTGGCAGCCGTCTTTTGTGATGTTGTGCACCTGCCACTGTACTCTCTTGTGTTTGATCCTTCCTGGACAATCTGGAAAGCTTTAGAGCTGGATGCATTCTTCCTGCTAATGTCTGATGTGGGGCCTTTGGATTTATGCAGACCCCTTAGGTTCTTTCTGGCTAAAAAAAAAAAAAAAAAACTTTGTGGGTCTTAGAGGGAGGTTGCCAGATGAAACTCAGCACAGGTGAGTGGCAGTGGAGCCAGTCCAAATAGTAAACAAGCATATCTTCTGCCTCAGAAGCACCCAGGAGCCACAGGCATAAATATGCAATAAAGCTGCACTGAGGGGAGTCAAGCTCATGTTTTATAATGTGGTTATGTCTTACCCAGCATCCAAGATTCCAGACATGGCTCAGATTGCAGCTTTTGGGGTTTTTCCAGGAAGAAAGCACCTCCTGGAATGCTCAGCGAGACTATGATTTGAAATTGTGGGAATGACATTGGAAGATGCTACTGTGTTGAAGTATACCTTACCATTGTTATTCCTTTTGTTCCCGTGCTTTGTTATTTAATTTTACTTTGCGGGAACTGCTTAAAAGCAAAGGGCTGAGAAATGTGTTCAACAGAGTCACAGAGTTCTGAAAGGCACAGGTTCTAGACCTCAGTGCTCTGTGGAAGTTCTCTTATCTTTTATACTTTTACGAGACACAGAATTGACCTTCCCCATTGCATTCAATATAGATGATGTGGATGGTGTCTCTATATCCATGAAGCATTTTAAAGTTCAAGGCACAAGTTCATGAGAATTCTGTGGTTGAATCCCTGAGAAAACCCTGAGAAAGCAGATATCCCAGTTTACAAGAGAGAAAAAAGAGACACAGAGTAGTTAAGGAAATTGCCCAATGTCTCACAGGAAGCAGGTGACGTACATGGACACCAAACTCGTGCGTTCTGATATTGTCTCATGCTTGTCTTGCTCCATTTAAGAGCCTTTGGTGTGAGGAGGAGAGTTTCCCCTTTCCTTTTCTACTTCCCTCTCCCTCCTTTTCACCTCTTCTTGAGAGTTCACCTTGATGGAGAACCTGCCCACACTGACACTGGCTCATGGCGCTCTGTCTTTGCAGAAGACAGATACATGCCGTACTGCAGTCTGCGAGCACTTGACTTTGATGTCAATTTGGTGCAAGACTTATCACATATCTATGAGGATAAATGGAGTTGTAAGATTGAGTGAAGCAGTCAAGATATTTTATTGAATGCCTACTATGTGCCAGGCATCTGGTATCTTCCTCTTAAAGTGGAAAAACCAGATTTTTATGAATATATTAATGCCCCCATCTATCCATCTACTTATCAATGAGCCTGAATCTTTAAGTGCTAAATGTATGGTACAGTAGCCCCTTCCAAAGAAGGAAAATAAAAGAGGTAAAAAAAGAAAACTCAGCAAAGAAAACAAATAAAAATACTCTAGGTTCTATTTATTCAAATTAATAGTAAATATTAGCTCCTTAAAAGCATATTGGTGCCATTTACATTTTCTCCATTCTAATAGGAGTCAACCACTCAAGAAAGTTATATCTACAGTATATCTTGAGTCTGTTTACTGACTAGAGGTGTAATTGCCTTGGGGTAGTGGACCATTTTCCTTGTGTTCTTATGTTATATATCACGCCAATGAGTACAGTTACCCCCAATATACTTCTTCAAATTTTCTTTCCTTTTATTCCTGAAGTGCACGATCTCAGAAAGAAAGGAAAAGCTTGGACAGTCTTGTTAGAAGCTTTTCAAAATGTGGATTTACTGCTATTTCCAGTTAAGACGTAGCTATCAGTTTATACTAGTGCTCTTCCTTGATGTAACTGAATACTTAAAGAAATAAAGTACAGTATGTTTGCAAAATGCAGGTATAAAACCAATTGCAACAAGCCAAGTTTAAAAATAAACTGGAACAAGATTTTTGACATTTTATTTTTTACTAATTCAATTTTGCCTTTTCTATTTTTTATTAAGAGATTACACAAAAATACATTTATGTGCAGACATCCCAGTTAAAGAAGGAATGAACACAGCTTTGTCAGTGAATTTTTTGTGTGTGTATAAATGCATTATTTTAAAAGTGAAATATTTACCAAAAGTCTGGAAGACAAATAGGGAGAGCTAATATTTACTAAGGCCTTATTAAATATATGCCATGAAGAACATAGACATTCTTAATTCTTTTACCTTCTCAATCATTCTTTAAGATGGCCACAGTGCTACCCAGCTTATAGCCCAGAAGTTTAGACATGTAGAAATTCTGTAGTTTATGAAAGGGTAGTGAGTGAGTCAGTGTGAGGGAGCTGGGAATCCAAACCAGGTTGTCTGAATCGGATTCTTATATTCTCATTCAGGACTCTTGGGCCCATCAAGATTCGCCCATTCACCTAATATGAAAAACACACTTTGATTTCCTTTTACCTGGATTTCTTTCCTCCACAAGAAAGGAAATATCCAGGTACTGTTTAAAATACATTATATACCAAATTGAGCCACCAGCTTCCTTGTCTCTAGAAAAGTATTAAAACAGGCATGTCAAGAAGTGAGTGAAATGAGATAGTTGGTGGGACCTTGGACATGGAAAGTTTGAAGGACAAAGGACAAGGAGAAAGAACAAAATGAATTATCGGGCACAGGAAGGGCACTTTTGAGCTCAAGTTAAAGTGACAAGCAATAGTGGAAGGTAGATGGAGTCTGGGCTGAAGATGCAAGTGCGCTGAGAAGTAGTTAGAAAGAGAAATAGAAATCTCTACAAGAAAGGGCAGATGGATGAAGACAAGTGTACATACTGGAGAAGCTGAGAACAGTTGACCAGCGGGTGTGAGGGTCACATGCCTCTAGGAGGGTGCAGATCATAGAACCTGGAATTCAAGGTACTATGACTTAGCTTCTCTTATGTAATTTGATGTAACAAGCCATGTGAGAGTGGGCCCTCTCCGACCTCTTCTAGAATTTTAGACTTCCTAGGAAACTATGTCCTGACTTTGTTACTTGTTAAGTGTATTAGTTTTCTAGGGTTATCATAACAAAGTACCATAAATCTAGTGGCTTAAAACAACAGAAATGTGTTGTCTTCCAGTTATGGAGCCAAGAAATCTAAAATCAAAGAGTTGACAGGGGTTGGCTCCTTCAGGAGACTGTGAGAGAGACTCTGTTCCACGTTTCCTGCTAGTTGCAGGTGGCCGTAGGCAGCGCTTGGTGATCCTTGGCCTATAGGGGCATCACTCCAGTATCTGACTTCATTGTCATGTAATTTTTCCTTTGTGTGGCTGTATATCTTTGTAGCTCTGTATATATTCTCCCCATGTATCTGTACACAGGATCAAATTTATTTCTTCTCAGAAGGGCACCAGTTATAGTCTATTAAGGCTTAACTTTGTAACCTCGTATTAGCTTGATTAAACCTTCAAAAACCCCACTTCCAAATAAGATCTCTTTATAGGTACTGGAGGTGGGGAACTCAACATAATTTTTTTTGAAGGACACAGTTCAAGTCATGACAGCGGAGTGAGTGGGTATGATATGTGATGCTTCACCACATGTTAATTTTTCATATTTTTACAACTGAAAAAATTAAATCTTGAGATTTTCAAATATCAAGTTTCCCTTTGATCTCTGGTCCAAGTCCTAATCAGTTTCTTCCTACTTTACCATACTGGTAAACTTCTTCCTAACTAATGCTGATGGGCACTCAGAGAAAAGCCCTGATAAAAGACGTGGTTCAGGTAATGGGGCCAAGGAAGATGAGGGTGGGGATGAGGACCAGAGTCCTTCCTATATTTATCAATGGTACTCTACTCTATCTGGTACTATAGTCACACAGTAACTGTTAGGCCATCACAGAAAATCATACAAAGAGTAAGATTGCTATAGCAATCCAAAATTGCTTTGGGGAATTTAGATATCTTAACAATAAGTTTTAAACTTTCTTCCTAGTATGCTGTAGAGCCTGGAAAATTGGCTTCCAAACTTAATTCCTCACCTATGGTCTGAATTCAGTTTGCCACTTCATGGGAAGGTCTACCAGATAATAGCTTTTTTGTTGTTAAACAGTATCTTTACAACTTGAGCTATAGAAACAAAAAGATCTGGTTTCAAATTCTAGTCATTTCTCTTGCTAGCTTTATGATCTCGGGAAACTTACATTAGACTCCTCTGTGAGCTTCAGTTTCTTCATTCATAAAGATAAACATAGCACTTGTGAGGATGGATTGAGCAAATCCATATAAAATGGTAGAGAAGAAAACCTGGCCAACTGTACACCACAGGCAGGTGGAGTGCCGTCACCACTTCAGTTATTCCATTGTACTAGGCTCAACACTTGTGTCTGATTTCCTATTTAACATTCCTACACTTCGGTAGTTAGGTACTACTTTTATCCCCATTTTACTGATAGGAAAACTGACACAGAGCCTTTTACTTTGCCTCCTCATCCTGTTTAATACATGGTGCTATTTTAGGGATCACAAAGGAATGTGTTTTAACATCATATGGAGAAAAATAATCTGAATTTAACTTCTGAGTGTTTACATATTGTCCCCTCAGTCACTAAGAAAATAAGAGCTAAGAAATAAGCCAACAAACAAGCCCCATTTTCCTTAGCAGGCAATGAATATGACTAGGATCATATGAATATGACCGACATCTCTCTCCTGCCCTGGCCTGTGCCCTGCTCCCCTGTCATGGCTCTTGCTGCTCTTCCTGGGTAAAGAGATGGGCTTTTTATGCATGCACATAGAAACAGCCAGGTCCCAAAGGGTGGTACAGCCCAGTTTCTAAGAGATTTTAAGCAATTCACCCAAGTACAATATACACAAAATGATCAAAAACAAGTGAGAAAAACAGGGCTAAGAGACAGACGATAAATGAGTTACCAAATATAAACACAGGGAATAGATAACAGATATTCAAAGTCTAAAGGTGGTTGAAAAGCCCTTATAGGGGGAATAAATGAAGAGGAAAGGCTATAAAATATGGAGGAGCCCCTGGAGGGTGTCATTTGTAAATGGCTTTTGGGTTAGCCCTCCCAGAGGTTCCCTCTGCCACTCAAAAAGTAGCTGATCTCAGAGTTTCAAGTCATGTACCAATGGGCAAGGGCATGCCTAGGAACTCTCATTCCAACAGCCAGTTTTTATGGTCTGAGTGCTTCTCCCCCCCCCCAAATTTATATGTTGGCAATTTATCTCCAATGGAACAGTGTTAAAATATGGAGCCTAATAAATTCATGTTCCTCATGAATGGATTAGTGCCACTGTGAAAGGAGCTTGTGGGAATGCATTCTCTCTCTCCACTCTTAGGCCACCTACGATATTCATCTCTGCCCACCCTTCCACTTTCTGCCACGTGAGGATGCAACAAGGAGACCCTTGCCAGACACCAAATGCTGGTGACATGATCTTGGACTTCCCAGCCTTCAGAACCATTAGAAATAAATTTCTGTGCTTTATAAATTACCCAGACTCAGATATTCTGTTATAGTAGCACAAAATACAGACTATGACACCAGTTCTTCCCTGTCACTCCTTTGGCAACCCTGGAGGACCAGTCAACATGAGGCCAACTGCATTCATGTGGAGGGCGCTAGAAAATCTATATTCTACCTATTGATCTAGAATATGTGAACTTACCTTACCATAAGAAATCAGAGCATTTTGGTTTGAACTACAAGCTGACCCCCAATTATAACAGGATGATTTACAGTGAAAGGGAAAAAAAAAGGAGCGAGGGGGGTGGGGTCTTGGTGTGCCACAACTTGTGGGGGCAAAACACGATTGTAAGAGGGACTTTACCCAACAAATGCAACCAGTGTAACATGGTTTCTTGTACCCTCAATGAATCCCCAACAATGAAAAAAAAAATGAATGTGAATCACAGGAGTACATTAGTGGATTCAGTTTGTATTATGCCAGATTTCAGGAGAGTTAGGGCTCTGAATTTTATAAAACCTAGTTCATTGGCTCAGCGCCTGTGGCTCAACAGGCTAAGGCGCCAGCCATGTACACCTAAGCTGGTGGGTTCGAATCCAGCCTGGGCCCGCCAAACAACAATGATGGCTGCAATCAAAAAATGGCCAGGCATTGTGGCGGGCACCTGTAGTCCCAGCTACTTGGGAGGCGGAGGCAGGAGACTCGCTTGAGCCCAGGAATTGGAGGTTGCTGTGAGCTGTGATGCCATGGCACTCTATCCAGGGTGAAAGCTTGAGGCTCTGTCTCAAAAAAAAAAAAAAAACCTAGTTCATTGTAGGTTTTAATGGAGAAAGAGATTAAGGCTATGAATTTTCTGTATGTTTGGGCCTATGTTTTTGGAAAA
>CAUYRH010064845.1:0-30571 GCA_963574655.1 Perodicticus potto | reverse complement strand
ATATAGGGTTCAATACCATGCCGGACTCCAGGTCCCTTCTGGGGGGTCCTAACATGCCCTGTGAAGATAAAGGGGACTGTTGTATTTCAAAAAAGAGAAGGGACCAAGAAAAGACCTGTTTTGCAGAGAACAACAATTTACTCACGGAGAAAGAGCACTAGAAATAGAGAATGATTTTGCGCTCCTCAATGTGGTAACAGAAATCACTAAGGTAAGGATTATAAATGGATGCTAAATTTCTTTTTTTTTTTTTTCTTTGAGATAGAGTCTCACTACGTCGCCCTTAGTAGAGTTCCATGGAGTCGCAGCTCATGGCAACCTCCAACTCTCGCCTCAGCCTCCCAAGTAGCTGGGACTACAGGCGCCCACCACTATGCCCAGATCATTTTTCTATTTTTAGTAGAGATGAGGTATCGGCAGTAGCTTTATTCTTCTTGCGGTTCCTGCTCATTTATTATTCAGTTTATTTTTTTCCTGTTTTTTTATTATTTGGGATTCATCGAGGGTACAAAGAATTAGGTTACACTGATTGCATTTGTTAAAGAAAGTCCCTCTTATAATTGTGGCCTGCCCCTGAGAGGTGTGCCCTCCACCAAACCCCCCACTCCCCCTCCTCTCCTCTCCCTGCTCACTCATTCCCCTCCCCCTCCCCTCGTATTAGCTCGTCTATTGCCTTCATATTAGACTAGAGTACATTGGATTCTTGCTTCTCCATTCTCGTGATGCTTTACTAAGAACAATGTGCTCTAGGTTAATGCAAAAGAGGTAAAGTCTCCATCTTTTTAGTGACTGAATAGTATTCCATGGTATATATATACCACAGCTGTTAATCCATTCCTGGGTTGGTGAGGATTTAGTCTGCTTCCCCATTTTGGTGACTGTAAATTGAGCTGCAATAAACAGTCTCGTGCAAATGTCCTTAAGATAAAAAGGATTTTTTTTCTTTTGAGGAGATGCCCAGTAATGGGATTCCAGGATCAAATGGGAGGTCTAATTTGCATTCTTTGAGGATTCTCCATACTTCCTTCCAAAAAAGCTGTGTTAGTTTGCAGTCCCACCAGCAGTATAAAAGTGTTCCCTTCTCTCCACTTCCACACCAGCATCTGCAGCTTTGAGACTTTGTGATGTGGGCCATTCTCACTGGAGTTAGGTGATAGCTCAGGGTAGTTTTGATTTGCATTTCTCTGATGATTAGGGACGATGAGCATTTTTTCATATGTTTGTTAGCCATTCATCTATCTTCTTTAAAGAAGGTTCTATTCATGTCTCTTGCCCAGTGATATACGTGATTGTTGGGGTCTTTTTTGTTGTTGATTAATTTGAGTTCTCTGTAGATCCTAGTTATTAAGCTGTTGTCTAATTCATAATATGCAAATATTTTTTTCCCATTCTGAAGGTTGTCTGTTTGCTTTGGTTGTTGTTTCCTTAGCTGTACAGAAGCTTTGCAGTTTAATAAAGTCCCATTTGTTTATTTTTGTTGTTGCAATTGCCACGAAAGTCTTCTTCATAAAGTCTTTCCCCAGGCCGATATCTTCAAGTGTTTTCCTCATAGTTTCTTCTAGGATTTTTATTGTTTCGTGCCTTAGATTTATTTATTTTTTATTTATTTATTTATTTATTTTTTGAGACAGAGCCTCAAGCCGTCACCCTGGACAGAGCACCATGGCATCACAGCTCACAGCAACCTCCAATTCCTGGGCTCAAGCGAGTCTCCTCCCTCCGCCTCCCAAGTAGCTGGGACTACAGGTGCCCGCCACAATGCCCGGCCATTTTTTGGTTGCAGCCGTCATTGTTGTTTGGTGGCCCAGGCTGGATTGGAACCCGCCAGCTCAGGTGTACGTGGCTGGCACCTTAGCCCATTGAGCCACAGGCGCTGAGCCCGTGCCTTAGATTTAAATCTTTTACCCATCTTGATCAATTTTTGTGAGTGGCGAGAGACTAGTTTTAGTCTTTTACATGTGGTTATCTAGTTCTTCCAGCACTGTTTATTGAATAGGGGTTCTTTCTCCCAGTGCATGTTCTTGTTTGGTTTATAATTCAGTTTATGATTAAGCTACTAGATGGCACTTGGGGAAATAGGCTGGTTTGTATTCTACACAGTTATTTCTGTTGTTATCTTATATAGATTGTTGCTGGTGTATTCTGACAAAGATTCCTTGACGAAACTCTATCCAGGTGGGTGGCGCCTGTAGCACAGTGTTTACGGCGCCAACCACGTGCACCGAGGGTGGCGGGTTTGAACCCGGCCTGGGCCAACTAAACATCAATGACAACTGCAACCAAAAAGAAGCTGGGCGTTGTGGGGGGCACCTGTAGTCCCAGCAACTTGGGAGGTGGAGGCAAGAGAATCACTTAGGCCCAAAAAGTTTGAGGTTGTTGTGATGCCACGGGCAATACACTGAGACTCTGTCTCAAAAAAATAAAAAAAATAAAAATAAATAAACTCTATGCAGGCTCATCCGAGCCCTCATTGCAGCTAGGTCTCAACCTTTGCCTAGACAAACTTGAAGAAACACTAACGTAGTTTCTAAGAGCTCAAGTCTGCATCTGATAGGGTGTCCCCAGCCCCTCTTGAAGTGCCTGCCTGATAAAACTCAAGGCTGCCAAAAGAATTTCCCTTTAACATCCAACACCCAAAACAGGGTCCGTGCTTCCCAGCTTTTGGGAGGGTAGAAACCTGACTTCAGTGAGCACCAGCAGCAGCCTCAGATGGGTTTCTCATGGACCGACCCTCCTTCCTACTGCTTGCAACTTTTCACTTCTCTGGCTTAACGGAGTCCCCACTCACATCGTTCCCTATTCTCTCATTTCCCCATTAAAATGAACAGTCACCTTTATACAAGTTGATTTCACTTCACACAGGACTCTTGCTCCCCATGGCAATAGTATATTGCAGATTAAAATCTGCCCTTTGGCTCGGCGCCCGTAGCATAGCGGTTACAGCACCAGCCACATACACTAAGGCTGGC
Source organism: Perodicticus potto (assembly GCA_963574655.1). Classification (NCBI taxonomy): domain Eukaryota; kingdom Metazoa; phylum Chordata; class Mammalia; order Primates; family Lorisidae; genus Perodicticus; species Perodicticus potto. Next base: position 27,602 of record CAUYRH010064845.1, on the reverse strand, counting down.
GGGTTCAAACCCAACCCGGGCCAGCAAAAAACAACAATGATGGCAACCTCAACAAAAAATAGCCAGCTGTTGTGGCGGGCGCTTGTAGTCCCAGCTACTTGGGAGGCTGAGGCAAGAGAATCGCTTAAACCCAAGAGTTTCAGGTTGCTGTGAGCTGTGATGCCACAGCACTCTACTGAGGGTGACAAAGTGAGACTCTGTCTCTACAAAAAAAAAAAAAAAAAGAAAAAGAAAAAAAGGGAGTTTCTGGAACCACAGTGGGGACAGACATTTGCATCTGCTTGATGTCCAAAACTAAATTCCAGTCGAAAAATGAGGACACATGATTTTCCCTGAGTGAATTGATTATTCATACACTCTGGCCATTATAGTTATTTTTGTATTTTTCTTGTGATTAGCATTCTTTTTAATTTTGGTTGCTATGTCTTTACCAATTACATGCATTGCAAGCACCATTTCCTAACCTGTGGCCTCTGTATATGCTTTTTTATGTCTTCCCATGAAAGGAAGTTTTCGTTCTTTTATACAGGCTTGATTAACTCTTTGCACATGTTTTGAGATAGTGGTTCATGCGTTACTGAGTTCTGAGCTTCTTATCCCTATTAATGCTTTCTGTATCCGATTGTGTTTTGCCGGTTGTTAATGTAGCTAAACCAACTTTCAATCTGTTTGTTAATGTTTGGTCTGTGTTCTTGCATCGCTTATTACGAGGCGACGTTGACATGGTTGGCCTAGACCAGTGGTTCTCCAGGCGTTCCTCAGAAGAGCAGGAAAATCTCTCCCTGGTCTCCCCTCAAGTACACACACCACCACCCATGCTGAATCGGGGAGGGGCCTGGCAAGCTGTGATGGAACAAGCCCTCCCTGTGATTCTGTTGTCACTTAAGTTTGGGAGCCACTGGCCTGGCTCCTCAGGACTTTCCTGGAATGTGACAGTGGAGTGTGGAACGGACAGGAAGAAGAGTTAATTTCCACTACCTGACAGGCTACTAGAATGAAAAGTGCAGGAATGAGTTTGCCAGACCGTATTCAGCAAGACTTTACAGCTGGACAGCTGTTTCTGTCCTCACTCATCCGTGGTCCCACCACTTGGAAGTTGATTGGCAGTTTCATCGTTGGAGGATGGGAAGTATGTTCCCCAGCCCTGGCTGCAGGCCCTGAGCTGGCCCAGCTCCCTCACCGTTAGCTCCTGTTATCCCACGGGAACAAGCTCCAGGGGACAGTGGTCCGTGGTCCACCTTCTCTTTGGTCAGTTGTCAGTCCTTACCCCTGGGCACCACCCCTCTGGTCTTACGACCCCCATTGGGCTCCATCACCTACTGGACAAGTGGGAGCACCACGTACTAAGGTCACCAGAGCCTGGCACAAGGGGCATTTGTACCATAGTCCTCGAAGCTTGGTCCTCAGGCTAGCAGCCACTGTGTCACCCAGGAGCTTGTAAAGAATGCCACATTTGGGCGGCGCCTGTCACTCAGTGGGCAGGGCGCTGGTCCCATATACCGAGGGTGGTGGGTTCAAACCCGGCCCTGGCCAAACTGCAACAAAAAAATAGCCGGGCGTTGTGGCGGGCGCCTGTAGTCCCAACTACTCGGGAGGCTGAGGCAAGGGAATCACCTAAGCCCAGGAGTTGGAGGTTGTTGTGAGCTGTGTGACGCCATGGCACTCTACTGTGGGCTATAAGGTGAAACTCTGTCTCTACAGAAAAAAAAAAAAGAATGCCATATTTCAGGGTCCCCCCAAACCTACTACATCTGAATTCATATTTTATCAAGTCCCCGGCAATTCCATGCATGTTCAAATCTGAGAAGCATTTCCTTAGCCCTCCTCACCTAGTTCAGCCTCACTTATTTGAGACGCACTTATCCAAACCACAAATCTGGGCAAGAGGACTATTGTCTGAAGAGCTAAACGTCTACTCAGGAGCTCATGAAACCCAGAGGAAACATAACCTGTGTGCTCTCTACACACAGAGCTCCTCACCTCCCACCGCTGGGCTCCACCGCTCTTCAGCATTGTAACTGTTGTAACCTCCAGCTGTGACTCCGGCCTCCCTGACTCCTGCACTACGCCAGCTCCCCCAGGAGCACCACGCCCTCCTCCTGTGCCCACAGGATCTGTCAGCTCCCAAGGGATCCAGTGCCTTGTGCTTTCTCAGCTCTGGCCCCACAGGGCCTGTAGGGCTGTCCCTCTGGCTGGGACCACAGCTCCTCCCCACCTTGGCTTCCTCAATCCCATGGACACCCCCTCTGAGCTTTGCCGTGCAGAGGGACAGACAGGGTCTTCCTCCTGCTGGAGGTCCTCTACGTGAGCTGAGCTGCTGCTCCAAGGACAGCAGGATGAGAGGGACCGGCTTTGTGTGTCATTAATCTGCTCAGACCAAGGCTTAAGAAGTGCAGTAGAACCTCCACAGCTGACCACCTCCCCTACACCTCTCCCTCTCAAGCAGACCTAATTTTCATAGTCTACACTGCATGTACTGATCAGCGCAGTAGCCTAGTTCCTTATCTTAACCACCTCTGTATGTTGACCAGTTTGTGACAGTTTCTTGGGTGGTCAACTGACGGATGTTATCCTGTATCTGAAATGCAAATGACCTTCAGTAAACGGGATGACTGTCCCGTAAGAAGGACGGTTTGGGGGCACATGACAGAGAAGGATGTCCCTAACTCTGCTCTGATGAGCCTCAGCCTGGTTGAAGGAGGGCACCCATGATAGGCAGGCATGTGGATCCCCCCAAATCTGAACAAGTTCTCAGTCTAGCCCTGGGGCCAGGACATCTGGAACAGATTGTGGGGATGATGAAGGCTCTGGAGCTCTGGCCACATAATGACCCCAAAGGCCAGAGCCCACCCTCCCTGAGACAGGAGGCCAGACACAGAGATCTTGGAGAGGTGCTCCCTTCACTAACTTCATCCCTTAGGACGAAGGCCCACTCGGGGGCCCATGGAGCCCATGGCAAGACACAGGAGGGGGTGAGATTTGCACGGGACATGAACCAACAGAAACAGATCCTGGGGAGCCCTGCCCAACTGGGTGTTCAGGGGGCAGAGTTCCGGGAGGCACCTCCCTCTTTCTTGTTTCCCCCTCCTCACTCTCTGCATGGGGCTGTCCCCAAGCTCTGCCCCAAACTGAGCCTCCACAGGACCCTGAATGGGCCTGTCCCCAACTTTGAGCTCAGCCCAGCACAGCCTCGGACTGGGATCTCCTGGGGATGGGTCCTTCACTCTTAAGCCCCTTCCCTGTCCCACTCTTAAAGGCTCCACCCTTAGATGGTGACAGTCACCTGCTCCAGAGAAAACCTCGGGATGGACGTGCTGTGTACTGGCCCCAGCAGCAGTAGGCCAGGCCCTGTGCTGTGCATCTGCCGTAACAGCAAGCAGCCTTCAGGGATTCCAGAGCAATTCTCCAGCTCCTACTCAGGGAACACGTCTTCGTCCACCCCCAGCCATCAGTAGGGCCCAGGCTGGGGACTAGGTTATTACTGTGCCACAGCCATGGCATTGGGAGCAGCCAGCAGTGACACACGATATAGACAGGTGGGAACTTGCCCACCTAGGCCTGGCTTTCACGTCCCTCCCCACCACTCCTCCTGCCACCGCCACACTGCACTGGAAAGGACTTGGGTCAGCTGTCCCCATCTGGCTCTCAGCGTCCCATGCCCACCGTGGGCAGTGGTACCCACTTCTTAGGGTGAGGACTACACAGGACAGTGGCTGTGAATGGCTTCAGGAGTCACAGAGCTTAGCCTAGACCAAAGATGTTCCCAGTCATGAAAAGTGACTCTACAGATGTCAGAGACGCAAGACACACTTGGGGGTCCTGAGGGTCCGCACACCAGGCAGGGAAGAGAGTCAGAGAGAGTTCTAATTGTCACCTATTTCGAGGTCTCAGAAACAGTAGGGATAGGTGACGTCATAGGGTGAGTTGACACTTTGGCGTGACACCGTCTCTTCCTTCATATGGACTCTCGAGGCCTGGGCGTGGCCGCTGTGTGCCCAGCTTGGTGCTACACACCCTGGGTGGCCACGGTGAAGGGGAAAGACCCCCTCCCCGCACCAAGTTCCAACTCTAGTGCAAGCATTCCTATCTGTGGGGCCGTAGGTAATGCCCCACTTGGGTATGACAAACAGCATTTTCCTGGGGGAAATCCCAAAGCTTTCATCACATTTCCAAAGATGTCCATGGCCCATGACAAGCTTAGCATCCTTGGGCCTAGAGGGCTGTATGTTCCAGTGCTGTGACTTTGGGCCGGTCACTGCACCTGAATATACCCTTGCATTCGGTGTGTGTGAAATGGAGATGACAATGACCATTCCATGGAGTATTATAAAGATGAGGAGCTGCCTGTATTAGTCAGAGTTCTCCTGTATTAGTCAGAAATAGAACCAACCAACTAGAAACATAAATGCAGAGAGAGAGAGAGAAATGATGGAGAAAGAGAGAGAGATAGAGTATTTTTAAGGAACTAGTCCATGTAATTATGGAGAATGATGAGTTCAAAATCTGCTGGGCTGGCCGCCCAGGGAAGGAGACCCAGGGAAGAACTTCAAAGGTCATCTCCGGGAGGTCAGTCTTTGTTCCGTCAAGACCTTTGGTTGATTGAATGAAGCCTACCTACAACATAGGGGGCAATCTACTTTGTTCAGAGCCCACCCATTTGAATATCAATCTCATCCAAAAAGCGCCTCCAAAGACACCCTTTTCACAGGATGGCACCAAAGGTAAAGAGGGAAGTCTCTGCCCTTCCTAAAGCTGAAGCCAAAGCCAGGGCTATGGAAGCCCAAGAAGGCAGCGCTGAGAAACAACCACAGCCACATTAAAAAAATAAAATAAAATAAAGATTCACACATCACACACCTTCTGGCGGCCAAAGACACTGAGGCTCCAGAGGCAGCCCAGATATCCTCAGAAGCGCTCCCCAGGAGAAACAAGCTTGACCGCTATGCCAACTTCAAGTTCCCCTGACCACTAAGCCGTGGGGAAGCTCTGTGACATTGCCATGGCCAAGGTCAACATCCTGACCAGGCCTGCAGGCGAGAAGAAAGCGTATGTTCAACTGGTTCCTGATTACAGTGCTTTGGATGTTCTGAAAAAAATTGGGATCATCTTCTAAGCCAAGTCCAACTAGCTAATTCTAAATATATTAATTTTCACTGTAAAAAAAAAAAAAAGTCTCCACAGAAACATCCAAAATAGTTTGACCAAGTGACTGAGCACTGTGGCCACACCAGGTTGACACATGCAGTCAACCACTGCACCAGCCATAAATAAGGATTCAGTGGTCATCACCCTCATGTCCAGTGAAACCTTAAGATCTCAGGGCTTTGAAGACTATTTTGAAGTGTCTGAAGTAGCAGAGGCCACTCCCAGAGAGGCTCTCAGGAGCCTTGTGGCAGGTCCAGTGACCCTGAGCACCCAGAAGTTTCTAGAACATTCATTTTTGGAACCTGGAGAGGGTGGTCCTGTGCTGGCTCTGAAGATGGCCTGGGAGAGAGGAGCCCTCAGTGGCCACAGATGGAATCTCTAGGGTCTGTGGGATGGAGTGTGGGCAGAGGACTGGCCACCAGGAGGCCAGGGTGTAGGGAAACCTCAGACTCAGAAGCAGGACAGAAGGGACTGGACAGAGACACACCCCTCTGCTCCAAAAGGGGCCAAGGTAGGGCCCAGAGGGCTCTGCTGAGGTACCAGGGACCCTAAGCAGGGGTCCACTGGTGAGACAGCTGGACCCAGACCTCTCTGTCTGGGACTGAAATCACCCCTCACACATCTCTGAGCAGGAGAGGTTGAGGGTGGACACCTTTGTGGCCAGAGATGCAGCTGCACCAGTTGAGGAGGCCCAGCCCAGCCTTTCAAGGCCACCAGGATCCAGCCAGACCTGGATTTCCAACCACAGGAGGATGTGGTCTGTGCCGTATCTGCTTGGAGGCCATGGCAGGTGCAGGGCCAGAGAATGGGGAGGGCAGAAAGGGAAGCAGCTGGGGATGCTATGTTTAGGGACAACCCCTTCTCCCTGAAACCTGGAGCTGTCCCTTAGGGAGAACCACAGCTTCTGTGTCCTGGACAGTGGTTGGGTATCATACCCACAGGGGGAGGTGGGGTAGAAGCAGCTTCAGCCTGAATCCCTGGGCTGGATCCTGCTCCAGCCCCAATATTCAAGGGGCGAGGGGCTCCAGGTCAGCGGCAGGAGTAGGTCAAGCTCCCGGGGCTTCCTCCATACCCTGCATGATGTTAGTAGGGCAACCCCCCTTACTGTTCTATGCCTTGACTATAGGTGAAAAGCCCATAAGTAAAATGTTAAATGGTTCCATTTTGTGAAGGCAAGTTTTAAGTCCTTTGTGAGTTAGAAAGGAAAAAATCCTGGATAGAACTCCATATGTGGCTTAGAACCTAATCATGTGAAAGTGATTTAGGGCGGAGCTTTGTGGGGGCAGATCTGCAAGCAGATACCTGTATATCTCGGGATTTTCCAGACTACTCCCTAAAGATGATTAACTGCCTCCAAATGGTCTGTGAAAGGATCAAGCATTTAAACCACTATTTCCCCAAAATCTTGTTTGGGATTTTGTTTTTGATTACTTAGCATAGGAATAACTTTAGTGAAATAGTTATCAGTTAATCCAGTTAAACCTTAGCCCATAAAGATAGCTTTACATAATGTTAGTAAAGTGGTTATCAGTTAATCAAGTGCCAGGCAGTAAGAGGCCTGGGGCCAAGGTTTAAGTCATATGTTTATTGATTAAGCTATGTGCCTATATAAGCTTTATTGGAAGAAATAAAGATTGCCACTTGCCATGAGAGTGTAAGTTGTCCTTCTTATTATTCGGACTATTTCATTGTAGGACTCATTTTCTCTGCATCACCGATCACTAGGGAGAATTTCATGCAACACTTGACAATCTCCCTGAGGACAGCAAGGTTTCTGGGATATGGCACCCGGCCCCCTCAGGGTACTCCCAGTGCTTGTGGGACCCTAGGATCCAAGCAGTCACATTAGGCCTTGGAATCTGACCTCAATGGGATCTCTGCGGGATAAGGCAAAGTCTGCCTGTTACAGCATCCTATGACCATACTGGCCAGATGCCGGGGGGATATCTGGGGTGGCCTGACTCCCAGAAGGGCCTGTGGCATCTCTGGACTCTATATGGGGGATCCTGGGGAGAGCCTCACAGAGATGACCAAGCTACCGGACAACACTGCCTGGGGACACACAGCATGGACTGGGACACAGAGAACCTAACAGGTGGTTTCAAACGTGAACAGCAGATCAACCAACTGGGAAATGCGAGAGTCAATTTGACAACACGCTTCCACTCAGACCCACAGCTGGGCCAGTGTGTTCCAGGACAGCACTTTTCAAAAGATTTTCCACCAGAACTCCCAGTAAGAAATAAAGTTTTCCATTCTTATCCAAAGCAGACCAAGTTATTTAGATAATTGAAGCAAAATCCCATTAACGATCACGCCTCTCCCTGTTCACGGATGCTGTCCAGACAGAGTCTGCTCTGGGCTACCTCACTTTTGCAAAATGCTCATTGCTCCGCTCTTAGTTGATTTCATGCCCTCTGTGAGCTGCAAAGCAAGATTCAGAAAGTGGTCTCTGGAGCACAGTTTCATCTGAGGTGCATTTATGTTATGATGGTTAGTGATTCTTCCCAGGCCATGCCAGCAGGGCCAGCTGGTAATGACAGTCACATCAGCCCCATGCATTGGGCCTGCAGCACTTCTCAGACTAAAAAGTGCCGTCAGGCCAGGTGCCATGGCTTTCACCTGTAATCCTAGCACTCTGGGAAGACAAGGTGAGTGGATCACCTGAGCTCAGCAGTTCCAAGGGCAAGACTCCATCCTACTCTAAAAATAGAAAAACGCTGGGGTGTTGTGGCGGGCACATGTAGTCTCAGCTACTCAGGCAGCTGAGGCAAGAGGAGTTTGAGGTTGCCATGAGCTATGATGACACAAGGGCACTCTACCTAGGGTGACAGAGTCTCACCCTAGGTAGAGTGAATAAATGAATGAATAAATAAATAAATAATGCCTTCAAAGGGCAATTAGTGTACGATCCCACTCATACAGTACCTGGGACAGTCAACTGCATAGAGACAGGATGTAGAATGGGAAGTGCCAGGAATTCAGGAGAGGGCTTTGGGAGTTAATTTTTTTTTTTTTTTTGAGACAGAGTCTCAAGCTGTCGCCCTGGATAGAGTGTTGTGATGTCAGCAACCTCAAACTCTTGGGCTTAAGCGATTCTCTTGCCTCAGCCTCTAAAGTAATAGGGACTACAGGCACCTGCCACAATGCTCGGCTATTCTTTGGTTGTAGTTGTCATTGTTGTTTGGCAGGCACGGGCTGGATTCGAACCTGCCAGCTCTAGTCTATGTGGCTGGTGCCCTAGCTGCTGAGCTATAGGTGCCAAGCCTGGGAGTTACTTTTTAATGCAGAGTTGCAGTTTTACAAGGTGAAAAAGTTCTAGAGAGAGATGGTGGTGGTTGCACAACACTGTGAATGCACCGAACGCCCTAAACGATACAGTTAAAAATGATCAAGATGGTAGATTTAATGTCATGAATATTTTACCACAATTTTTTTAAAAACTAAAGCAAAACCCCCCAAAAGCCGCTATCACACCAATTATCTCCCAACACTGACCTCACTGTCAGCCTCCCCACTGCCAGCCTCCCCTGGGGAGGAGAACAGGAATCTGGAGACTCTCAGGACCTAAGGCATCACGATGCCAGCAAAGAGCCAGGCCCCTACCACCCCAGGCTGAGGCTGCCCACCTACAACAACACTGGGGGCCTGGGAGGCAGGGAGGGGGCAGGGCTCCCAGGGAGGGAAAAGGCCCAGGACCCAGGGCCTGGCAGGAACCATGGCCTGTTGCACCAGACTCAGCTCTAGCCATGGTGACTCCATCCACTGCTCTTAAAAAAAGGAGCTCCCATCCTGGGTGGGTGAAATCTACAAGAAAGAGAGTCCTGGAGATTTACAGACACGGTGTGGAGCACAGCTGGAAATGGCTAGGAGCATAGATCTTAAATGTTCTCACTACAAAAAGTAAGTATGTGCGGTGACGGATATGTTAATTAGCTCATTCAATCATTTCACAGCTCGTACGTGTTAGAAAACATCACGTCGTACCATAAACATATACAATTTTGTCAGTTATATCTTTAGAAAGCCAGGGAACAGGGGGATCTATGAGGGTGTGTGTAGGTGTGCGTGTGTGTGAAGGGGGTGTCTCTGTGTGTGTCCGTGTGACAGGAGGCCCATGAGGTGTTGAATATGGTTACACACCATTTTATACCATTGAATATGGTGAGTATGGTTTACACACCATTGCACACCATTTTTATCATTTCATCATGATTCCTGGACTTGAATCTCTGTGGCTTTTTGCTAAACATAAACCTGTTTTCCTCCCCTCTCACTAACTCCTCCTCCCAGGCTGGGCGGGAGAGCTCCAGCCCTTGGGGACTCCTGTTGCGCTGGGCGCTGGGCAGCTATCCCCGGCCCCAACGGCCCACAGGAGTTGCTCATAGACCCAGGGAGCCCTAGGGGAAGTGGGGACAATGATGGGTCAGGTGTGCCTCACCCAGAGCCCCAGGGGCAGAGCTAGGGAGGCATCAGTTGAGTCTGGATCCAGACCACAGCAGAGCAGTTGGCAGATGTGAGATAAACAACCCCCTCCCTCTGGGGTAACAGCCACGGACCCTAGAACAGACCAGAGGCGAGGAGGGGGTCACATAGACTGGAACATACTGGGACGGCCACTGCCAGCGGAGGGACTGGGGTACCCTCTTCCAGGGAGCCCACGCCACAGTTGGGCCACAGGTGCCTTTGACCCTGAGGGCAGATGAGGCTCAGGACAGGACAGGTGGGCCGTGAAGCCCCCAGGGGACCAGGGCCCAGTCCCAGGCTACACTGGCCCCTGCTACTACTGGGCCTGGCCGTGGGTGTCCCCGGCCTCCTGTCCTTGACAGCAGTCCCTCAGAGAAGGGCCCCAGGCCCCGGAGCCCGGGCAGGAAGCGCCCGATCCAGCCTGCAGAGCCCACGGAGCAGGTGAGGGGCAAGAGACTCGGGGAGCACGTGGGGTCCTGCGGTCAGAGCCAGGAATGGGCGACTAAGGGGAGACCAGCCAGGGCGGGGGGGGGGGGGGGGTCTTGGGCAGACACAGGCTTTATTTAAAGTGTTGATATTATGGCTAGCATGGATTTGTCTGAATTAACTTTTATTTTTAATATCATATTACAATACTATCTTGATTCCTGAGTTTTATGCTCCCCCACTGAATGCTGTACCAAGGCTGCACCCCTCTCTCCTCCCCTAAATCCCCTATGTAAGGCAGAGATGGAGGCAGGCTGTCTTATCCTCACACATGTGGACTGCTGGGGGTGTAGGATGCCCAGGCCTCCCTGTCCCCCTCCCCCCCTCTCTGAGGCTCTGCCACCTCTGCCCCTCACCCTCGCTGGGCAGGGGCCACTCCCCAGGGCACCAGGTGGTGGGCTCCAGCTGATGATGGAGGGGGCCTTCCTTGGGGTCCCCAGGTCCTCAGATGCTTAGCCAAGGATCCTCAGCCAGGGTCGCCTCCTGGGATGGGTCCCTTGAGAGCCCAACCAAGCCCACCAGGGTGCAGGTGTCTCCGAGGGAAAGGCCCGAGGGTGCAGCCCTCCTTGCTGGGTCCCCCCAGCCCTCTCCTCTCTGTGTGTGGTGGGAAGTCTCCAGACACAGCACCGAGCGTCTGGACAGTCTGTGCCAACAGCCCGTTGGTCCCTGGTACACTTGGTACCCCTTGGGCACTACTCATCTGGGGGGCAAACCTTCCCCTCAGGACCTACTGTCACTCTGTTTTACAGACAGGGGTGGAGGCCAGAGGGGTGAGGTGAGCTGCCCAAGATCACACAGTTCCTGTGCGCGGGACTGCCCCTCCCCCATGTCCAGCCCCAGGCATGATGGCCTCATCCCCTGAGCTGTTGGAGCTAAGTCCTCCTCTCAGGCCTCAGTTTCCCCTTCAGCAAAGTGAGGACTTCTAATGGGTTGATGGCCTTGGAAGTAGAAGGACACATCTGGCAAAGTCTTCACGGGCAGCAAGAACAGGCTCCCAAATGTCCACAGGCGAGTGGGCCCTGGAGCCACGGTGGTCTAAGAGGAGGCTGGACAGATGGTCAGAGGACCCTGCAGACAGACTTCATCTGGGCCGTCCCAGAGGTCGTTCCCAGGGAAGTGACGGGACCAGACTCGGATGGCTGGACAGGAGCGGGAATCCAGAGATAGAGAGCCCCCAGGGAGGGTGTCACGGTGACCCAGAGTTTGACAGATAAGAGTGTGGAGGTGAGGGGAACAGGAGAGGGACGAGCGAGGACCACCTGTGACTTTTTTGGTGGACAGTTAAAGGACACTGTGACCCAACCAGCAGGTCCTGTATTTTAAACAAATCAGTCCCAGAGAACGGGCAGTTTGCAGGGTGCAGGGAGGGGGGAGCGAGGGCCTGGCTTGGGCTCCCCAGGCCGTCTGCTCCCAGAGAGCCTGAGTCAAGGCTGCCTGTCCAGTTGTGGGGAGAGAGCCGAGGCCCAATAAGAGAGGAGGCGTCCCTGCCTCTGTGGACAGGATGCCTGAGCTGGTCCTGCAGATGGGGAGTGCTGGCTGGTGTCCTGGCGCCCACAAAGGGGCGGCACGGAGAGCAAGACAGCGAGGCCAGCAGAACAGGGGCCCTGGTCTCAGTCCTCGCTCCAGGAGATTCCTGGAGGAACCCGAGTAGGGACCGTCACAGCCAGATTCCAGATTTGAGGAGGGAGAGCCGAGGCGGGAGGGGGCGGAAGCTGAATTTGGGGACTCCAGAAGTGGGGAGGTGGGGAGCCTGCCACCAGACTCATGCCCGGAGAAGCAGAGCTGTGCCACCAGGTGCCAAGATCCCCGTGACATGCGCAAGTGAAGGCGGAGAGACAATGTCGGAGGTTGAGCAGCGAGGAAAGCGTGCTCTCACGGGCTGGCAGTGGGAGAATGACTTTCTGAAACATGTATGAACATTCATAAAAATGTGCATTCCATTTAATTAATTCCACTTCTAGAAATATAACCTGGGGAAATAATAAAAACTTCAGCTAAATATGATTTTGGGGGGTAAGTGGAAGCAACCTATGTCCATAGGGGAAGGTAAAATAGATCATGGCACATCCATGGTAGGGAATATTCAATGGTTTTGACCACTGTAATAAAACAATCAAGGTTTTTAAAAAACAGACTGCAATATGTCTTATTCTTTTTCTTTCTTTTGAGACAGAGCCTCAAGCTGTCACCCTGGGTAGAGTGCCGTGGCATCACAGCTCACAGCATCCTCCAACTCCTGGGTTCAAGCGATTCTCCTGCCTCAGCCTCCCAAGTAGCTGGGACTACAGGCAATGTGTTCAAACCCGGCCCCAGCCAAACTGCAACAAAAAAATAGCTGGGCGTTGTGGTGGGTGCCTGTAGTCCCAGCTACTCGGGAGGCTGAGGCAAAAGAATTGTTTAAGCCCAAGAGTTAGAGGTTGCTGTGAGCTGTGATGTCACGGCACTCTACCGAGGGCAAGAAAGTGAGACTCTGTCTCTACAAAAAAAAAAAAAAAGAAAGAAAATTAAGGAGAAGGAGGAAGTGAAAGGAACTATATCATATACATTCTCTGAGTAGTGATAAAAATGGAAAGGAAAAACAAGCCATCTATCGTACAAAATGCTGACTATAGTTAACATTGTAGTTTTGAAAGCTTCTAAGAGTAGATTTTAAGTATTCTCACTAAAATAGAGTGAGAAAAAGAAAAGAAAATTAATTGACAATAGATGTAAGGGTTTTTCTCTGTTCTATGTTCTATTCCATTGATCTTCATGGCTGACCTTATGCCGGTAGCACATTGTCCTGGTTACTTTAGCTTTGAAGGAAATTTTGAAATTGGAAAGTGTGAGAATTTTAATTTTTATTTTTTACAGACTTTTGCCTATTGGAGTCCTTAGCGATTCTATATATATTTTATTTTATTTTTTGTTTTCGACACAGAGTCTCACTTTGTCACCCTGAGTAGAGTACATGGGCGTCATAACTCACAGCAACCCCAAACTCTTGGACTCAAGGGATTCTCTTGGCCTCAGACTCCCGAGTAGCTGGGACTACAGGCACTTACCATCACACCTGGCTAGTCTTTCCTGTTTTAGTAGAAACGGAGTCTTGCTCTTGCTCAGGCTGATCTTGAACTCCTGGACTCAGGCAATCGACCTTGCTTTGGCCTCCCAGAGTATTAAGACTATAGGTGTGAGCACCGGCATCCAGCCTCTATGCGAATTTTATAATCAGCTTTCCCATTTCTATGTAAATGAATGGAGTTTTGAGAATTGTGTTGACTCCGCCCCTGTGGCTCAAGCGGCTAAGGCGCCAGTCACATACACCTGAGCTGGTGAGTTCAAATACGGCCTGGGCCCACCAAACAACAATGACGGCGGCAACCAAAACATAGCCAGGCATTGGGGCGGGCGCCTGTAGTCCCAGCTACTTCGGAGGTCAAGGCAGGAGAATCCTTGAGCCCAGGTGTTGGAGGTTGCTGTAAGCTGTGATGTCACAGCACTCTACCCAGGGTGACAGCTTGAGGCTCTGTCTCAAAAAAAAGGAATTGCGTTGAACCTGTAGGTCACTTAGGGTAGAGTTGCCATCTCAGAATGTCTTTTCTTTTATTTCGGGCTTTAATTTCTTTGAATAACATTTTGCAGTTTTCAGTGTAAAAGTCTTTCATCTCCTTGGTTAAATTTACTCCTTTTATTCCTTTCTGGATGCTACTATAAATGAAATTATTTTCTTAACTTCCTAACTTCCTTACTAGATTTTTCATTCCTAGTGTATAACAATATAACAGAGTCTTGATCTGTGTGTTGATCTTGTATCACGCAATTGCTGAATTTGGATATTTACTATAGTAAGTTTTTTGAAGATTTTTAAATTATTTTCTGTATATAAGATCATGTCATCTGCAAATAGAGATAATTTTACTTCTGCTTTTCCAATCTGGATGACTTTGCTTTATTGTTCTTTGCTAACTGCTCCGGCTAGAGCCTCCAGTACAATGTTGCATAGAAGGGACAAGAGTGGGCATTCTTGTCTTGCTTTTTGTTTTGTTTTTGTAGAGACAGAGTCTCACTTTATCACCCTCGGTAGAGTGCTGTGGTGTCACACAGCTCACAGCAACCTCCAACTCCTGGGCTTAAGCAATTCTCTTGCCTCAGCTCCCCGAGTAGCTGGGACTACAGGCGCCCGCCACAACGCCTGGCTATTTTTCTGTTTTGCAGTTCGGCCGAGGCCGGGTTTGAACCCGCCACCTTCGGTATATGGGGCTGGTGCCCTACTCGCTGAGCCACAGGCGCCACCCCTTTTTTTTTTTTTTTTTTGAGACAGAGTGTCACTATGTCACCCTCAGTGGAGTGTCATGGCATTAGAGCTCACAGCAACCTCATACTTTGGGCTCAAGCGATTCTCCTGCCTCTGCCTCCAGAGCAGCTGAGACTACAGGCACCTGCCACAACGCCCGGCTGTTTTTGGTTTTAGTTGTTGTTTAGTAGGCCCAGGCTGGGCTCTAACCCACCATCCTCTATGTATGTGGCTGGCACCTTATCCACTGAGCTATGGGTGCCGAGCCTCTTGTCTTGTTCTTGATTTTAGGGAGAAAGCTTTCAGTCTTTCACCATTGAGTATGGCATTAGCTGTGGATTTTTCATATATGCCCTTTATCACTTTAAAGAAGTTCCTTTCTACTCCTAGTTTGATGAGTGTTTTATCATAAAATATTGTTAAATTTTGTCAAACTCTTTTTCTGTATCAATCGAGATGATCATGTGACTTTTTCCCTTCATTCCATTAATATGGTATATTACTTTGATTGATTTTCTTAAGTCAAACCATCTTTGCATTTCTGGGATAAAACCTACTGGCTATATAATCCTTCCTGGGCTCCTGGTTTTGGTTTGCTAATAGTTTGTTGATGATTTTTGCCTCTGTATTTACAAGGAATATTATATTTTGTAGTTTTCTTGTGATGACCCCTGGGTTCAGTATCAGAATAATGATGGCTCATACAATGAGTTAGAGAGTGTTCCTTCCTTTTCTGTTTTTTTTTTTTTTAAGTTCATGAAGGATTTGTAAAGAATTGATGTAAATCTTCTTCAAATATGTGATGAATTCCCAGGTGCAGTGGCTCAGGCCTGTAATCCTAGCACTCTGGGAGGCTGAAGCAAGAGGATCACTTGAGCTCAGGAGTTCAAAAACGACTTGAGTAAGAGCAAGACTCCATCTCTACAAAAAAAAAATAGAAAAATATTAGCTGGGCATTGTGGTGGGCACCTGTAGTCCCAGCTACTTAGGAGGCTGAGGCAAGAGGAACTCTTGACCCCAAGAATTTGAGGTTGTTGTGAGCTATGATGCCACAGCACTATACCCAGGGTGGTGGAGTGAGACTCTGTCTCAAATAAATAAATAAATATTTGATGAAATTGGTGAACCATTTTGGTGGAATTGGTGGAATCAGTGAAGCCATCTGGCCTTGTCTTTTCTTGTGGAAATTTGTCTGATTACTGATCCTATCTCTGTACTTGTTATAGGTCTTTTAACATTTTCTACTTCTTTTTCTTGAGACAGAGTCTCACTTTGTTGCCCTCAATAAAGTGTGTGGCATCACAGCTCACAGCAACCTCAAACTCTAGGGCTTAAGTGATCTTGTCTCAGCCTCCCAAGTAGCTGGAAATACAGGCACCTGCCACAACACCCAGCTTTTTCTTTTTGGAGACGAGGTCTCGCTCTAGCTCAAGGGGCTCTTGAACTCCTTTACACATAAAATAACTACCACTAAGGTTAGTGGCACGATGCAATTTTTTTCCCTGTATTGCATATCTTTTTCATTTCTCAATTTGTCTCTTACTGCCTTTTTATTGGTTATCTTTAGTTTTATTCCATTTTCATTTTCTTTTCTGTATATACTTTAATTATTTTCTTAGTAGTTACCTTGGGGATCTCAATTAACATCTTATATTTATTTATAACAACTGCATTAGTTTGCTAGAGCTACTATAACATGCTATAGATGGGGTGGCTTAGCCAACAGAAATTGGCTGTGTACAGTGGCTCATGCCTGTAATCCCAGCACTTTGGGAGGCTGAGGCAGGAAGATTGCTCAAGGCCAGGAGGAGTTCAAGACCAGCCTGGACACCATAGCCAGACCATGTCTCAACAAAAAATAATTTAAAAATTAGCAGGTTCTAATGGTGTGTACCTATAGTCCTAGCTGAGTCAGGAGGATCACTTGAGCCAAGGAGTTTGAAGTTGTACTGAGCTATAATCATGCCACTACACTCCAGCCTGGGTGACAGAGCAAGACCCTATCTCTTAAATTTTTTTTATTGTATCACAGTTCTGGAAGCTAGAAGTCCAAGGTCAAGGTATCTGTTCTCTCACTGTGTCTTCACATGTTCTTCTCTCCATGCCTGTATCCTGATCTCTTCTTATCAGAGCACTGGTTACATTAGATTAACTTTAATGGCCTCATTTCAACTTAATTACCACTTTACTCTGTCTCCAAATTCAGAGGTACTGGGGGGTTAGGACTTCAACATAGAAATTTTGGGAAGACACAGTTTGGCCCATAACAACAAGCAAGTTCAAATTAGTGCCGCCTTAGTTTCAATAGTAAACTAACGTTCTGCTCCTATATCCGTCCCTCCCGCAGTAGATTATTACTTCACAAATATCATCTTCACATCAAAGGCCTATTAACACAGATTGTGTAAATACTGTTTTGGGCATTTGTCTTTTAAGTTTTGGGGATTTTCTCAGTCACCTGACAATGAATATAGTTTTATTTTTCCTTCCCAATCTGTACGCTTTTCATAAGGAGAAAAAAAGGGGATTTGCTTTGTTTCTGATTCTCGGTGGGAACTTTTCTGGTTTCTCACCATTAGATATGATGTTAGTCGTAGGGTTTTTTTTGTTTTTGAGACAGAGCTTCAAGCTGTCACCCTGGATTGAGTGCCGTGACATCACAGCTCACAGCAACCTCCAATTCCTGGGCTCAAGCAAGTCTCCTGCCTCCGCCTCCCAAGTAGCTGGGACTACAGGCGCCCGCCACAACGCCCAGCCATTTTTTTGGTTGCAGCCATCATTGTTGTTTGGCGGGTCTGGGCTGGCTTCGAACCCGCCAGCTCAGGTGTACGTGGCTGGCGCCTTAGCCCATTGAGCCACAGGCGCCGAGCCTAGTTGTAGGTTTTTATAGACATTCTTTATAGAGCTGAGACAATTCCCCTCTATTCCTAGGTTTCTGAGAGTTTTTAATCATCAGTGGGTGATGAGTTTTGTCAGATATACTTTCTGCATCAGTTGATGTGATCACGTGGTTTCTGTTCTTTAGCCTCTGTTGATATTATATTTGACTTTCAAATGTTGAACAAGCTTTGCACAACTGTGATAAATCCCACTTGGTTGCAGTATATAATTATTTTTATACATTGTTAGATTTAATTTGCTAACATTTTCTTGAATATTTTCCGTCTATGCTCATGAAAGATATGGTTCTGTAGTTTTCTTATAACATATTGTCTGGTTAAATTTAAGATGTTAATTAGGGTAACGCTGGCCTCATAGAATGAGGAAAACATTCCTTCTGATTCTGTCTTCTGAAAGAGATTGTAGAAAATTGGTGTAATTTCTTCTTTAAATGTTTGGTAGAATTCACCAGTGGACCCATCCGGGCCTGGTGCTTTCTGTTTTAGAAGGTTGTTAAGTATCAGTTCAATTTCTTTAATATATATATAGGCCTATTAAGATTGTACTTTATTTCAGTCTGTTTTGTTGCCTTTGTTTTTAACATTAACTTTATGCGTTTATTTCAGTCTAATGTTTCCCCCTGTTTTATGAGGTCTTGTGTCATACTTAAGGTCTTCTCTACATCAATAATATAAAAATGGTTTTCTATGTTTTCTTTCACTACCTGCTCATTTTTTTTCTCTGTTTAGATATTCAACCCACTTTAATTTCATTTTCGCATAGGAAACTAGATAGAATCTAATTTCTTTTTCTTTCTAAAAGCAATAATTTGGCAGTGCTCGTAGCTCAGTGGGTAGGGGGCCAGGCACACGCACCAAGGGTGGCGGATTCCCACCTGGCCTGAACCAGCTAAACAACAGTGACAACTGCAACAAATAAATAGCCAGGCGTTGTGACAGGCGCCTGTAGTCCCAGCTACTTGGGAAGCTGAGGCAAGAGAATCACTTAAACCCAAGAGTTTGAGGTTGCTGTGAGCAGTGATGCCACAGCACTCTAATGAGGGTGACAACTTGAGACTCTGTTTCAAAAAAAAAAGATAAAAAATAAAAGCAATAACCATTTGTCACAATGCCATTTATTGAGTAGTCTGATCTTTCTTCTCTTACCATATGTAAATCTGTGATTTTTCTGTTCTCTCTATTTGGCTCCTTTAGGTTATTTATTTATTATATTGTTACCACACTAGTTTAATTTCTCTAATTCTAGAGTATGGGTTGACATTTGATAGGGAAAACCCTTCCTCATCCTTTTTTTTTTTTGAGACAGAGTTTCACTATGTTGCCCTTAGTAGAGTGCTGTGGCGTCACAGCTCACAGCAAACTCAAACTCTTGAGCTTAAGCGATTCTCTTGCCTCAGCCTCCCAAGTAGCTGGGACTACAGGCGCCCACCACAACACCTGGCTATTTTTTGTTGCAGTTTGGCCAGGGCCAGATTTGGACCCGCCACCCTCGATATATGGGGCTGGTGCCCTACTCACTGAGCCACAGGCACCGCCCGTTCCTCATCCTTTTTTCTTTTAAAATGAACTTTAAATCAGTTCATTAAATTTTTTAAAAAAATTAGAATCATGACTGTAAGTAAATCACATTTATTGGCTAATTTCAGAAATCATTGACATCTTTACAATATTAGGCCTTTTCCATCTGGGAGCAGGATTTGTCTCTCCTAACGTGTATTTTATTAAATTTACATAGTTTCATTCCTGTGGGTTTTGCTTATTTCTTTTTAACATATTCTTATTTTTTTTCCCTTATTCTGTTGCTACTGAGAATGTGATTTCCTCCCATTACATATTCTGATTGGTTATTGATGAGAAGTTACCAATTTTAAAATATCGATCCCATTTCTTTTAGTAGTTTGCCAACCCATGCTCTTTACTTCTAACATTTACACCACTAGTATTTTTGTTATCTTATTTCATTGCTTAGAACCTCCAGAATTATATGAATAATGAAATGCAAAGCGTGCCCTGCCTTGTTTTCAGAACTTAATGAGAACTTACGTAGTATTTCACAGTGAAGAGTGATTATTGCTGTTAGAATTCTGGTAATATCTAGTATCTTCCGTCAAGTGAATATCTCGTCAACTCATAGATTATTAAGAGTTGTCTTCATTGTTTGTTTTTAAGAAATAGATTTTATTTTACTTTTAATAGGTCTTAATAGGCTGTGATTATTAATTACCTTTATAAGGTGGGGGACATTCATTGTATGAGAAAGAGCTGGTTGGGGGAAGGTGATCAGGCTCATTGAATGATTGAATGCGGGCTCGGCGCCTGTGGCTCAATGGGCTAAGGCGTCAGCCACGTACACCTGAGCTGGCGGGTTCAAATCCAGCCCGGGCCTGCCAAAAAACAATGACAGCTGCAACCAAAAAATGGCCGGGCGTTGTGGCGGGCGCCTGTAGTTCCAGCTACTTGGGAGGCAGAGCTAAGAGACTCGCTTGAGCCCAGGAATTGGAGGTTGCTGTGAGCTGTGATGCCACAGCACTCTGTCCAGGGTGACAGCTTGAGGCTCTGTCTCAAAAAAAACAAAACCAAACCCATGAGCTCAGGCAATTTACCTGCTTTGGCCTCTCAGAGTGCTAGGATTACAGGCATAAGCCTGTTGCCTAATTTTTAGCTGAGGATAAAGGGAAGAGAAAAATGCAGACAAGGAGATAGGTTACCAGTTTAGAACACAGAAAACAAATGTGGGTGAGGGGGCTTCTTCCCTATTATTTCAGAAATCGTTAAAATGTGTTATATGACTGGGCGGCACCTGTGGCTCAAAGGAGTAGGGCGCCAGCCCCATATGCTGGAGGTGGTGGGTTCAAACCCAGCCCCGGCCAAAAACTGCAGGGAAAAAAAAATGTGTTATATGACTAGTATTTTTTACCCAAGGAATGCGAAATGTTTGTTACCCTAAGTTACATCTGGATGTACATCAAGTGACATGCCTTTATGAAGTATGTCACTATTATACAATGGAACACATGATCTTAGTTTAGTGAAGGAACTCCGATCTTTCTTTTCAGTAAATGGATTGTAGCTTTCCTTTTTTTTGCTTCTACTTAGGTATAGGGAAAGAGCTTTGTCTTTATAGAGCTTGGTTTGAATTCTAGAGCCTCACACAAGTATTTTACTTTCTTTTTTTTTGGAGGCAGAGTCTCAAGCTGTCACCCTGGATAGAGTGCTGTGGCATTACAGCTCACAGCAACCTCCAATTCTTGGGCTCAAGCGAGTCTCCTGCCTCTGCCTCCCAAGTAGCTGGGACTACAGGCGCCCGCCACAATGCCCAGCCATTTTTTGGTTGCAGCCATCATTGTTGTTTGGCCCGCCAGCTCAGGTGTACGTGGCTGGCGCCTTAGCCCATTGAGCCACAGGCGCCGAGCCAAGTATTTTACTTTCTTTAACACAATTCCCTCCTATATGAAATGTGGCTAATGACCACCTCACAGGATTGTTCTGATTATGAAATAACCAATACAAATTACCTAGTATAGGTCCTGATTAATAGCAGACATTAAACAGTTGAGCTTACTTAATCTCTAAATAACCTATGGTTATGAAGGTAATGTAAAAGAATGGTAAGAACACTAAACCTGAAGCCAAAAGACTTGGGTTCATATTCTAGCTATTAATCTCTTAGGCAACTATTACTTGTTAATTTTCCTATGCCTATCAAAATTACAAAATTCCTATGCCTATCAAAAGTTACAAAATGGGTATAGTAATTCCTCTATCCCAAGACTACAAGAATTAAATCAGATAACACTTTGAAGTATTATATAAAATAATTAAGCATTATCGTAGCTTGAAAAGAATCTAGTCAGAGTGCTTAAAATATACTAATTTTGAATCTTTTTGAAATGAAAGGTCCAGTAAGTTACATACCCTATTATAACAGACAGGGTACTTATAGGTACAAATAATTTTATTGTAATTTATAGAAAGTTATCACATTCAAGTGGTATAAAAGAGGACACAAAGTTTAGGGATTACACATGAAGCTGCTATTATAAAAGGAATTAAAACAGGAGCTGGGCGCAACTGCTCACTCCCATAATCTCAGCCCTTTAGGAGGATGAGGCAAGAGAATTGCTTACACCCAAGAGTTTGAGGTTGTGACCTGGGATACCATGGCACTCTACCGAGGGCGACATGGTAAGACTGCCTCAAAATAAATAAATAAATAAATAAATAAAAACCTGTGTCCTCTGAACAAACTACTTAATGTTAAGTGGGAGGACATGTATTCCATGAAGGAGGAAAAACATATCCTTAAACTTCTAAGCAGTTAGTTATTAAGGGAAGAGAGTGGAGGACAGACTCAAACTCATCCCAAATGCCAAAATTTAAGATTATAAAGTGGGAAGACAGAAGCAGCTGTTTTCCTCTTTTAATCTTCCCTTTTTTTTTTTTTTTTGCAGATATAACCTTATTGTACTTAATCATCCTTTCTAACAACTACAGGTAGAAAGATATGAAGTAGAAACTTTGGGAATATACCATTTTTAATTATTATGAAATTATGTGAGGGCAGACACATGACTGATTTCACTGTTCTTGCTTTTTTGACTGAATCCTTCTCTTTGTTGCAAACTAAACTGATTAAAAACAAATTCTTTCCAAGTTAATTTGTATTTTATTCTAGTGAGATTTGCCCTCAGAAGGAAATAATTCATGTCACAGTTCTAGAAGCACACAACGTTTCCTCCTCATTTAAGTTCTTAGCCTCTTTTCTTTCCACTATTCACACACACACCCTATCCTAAAGATTTTAAGAGTGGCTTTGAGGACCAGCAGATTCTCACTTCTCTAACCACAACCCACATCGCCTTGCCTCTTCGGAAACCTTTTTGTTCCCCATTCTCCCCAACACTAACATCTGTTTGGTTTTCAGTAAAGGACATTGGTGCCATGAAAGGAAGTGCTAGATAGAGTATGTGAAAGAAAATAAGAATTAGTGAAAGAATATTCTCTCAACTAGTGGTCAGTAAAGAAACTTTTTTTTGACTATGTATATAAAAAAAGACGTGCACTTTTTTACACAGGAACACTATTTTTTTTTGATAAAGAAAGAAAAGAAGGAAATAAGAAAGAGAGGGAGAGAGAACGAAAGAAAGGAAGAAAGAAAACAAGGAGGTTCAATAACCTCCAAATGACATTCTATGCTTTATTACTTAAGTAAGCTACCAGCCAAAAGAAGCAAAACTACAACTTAAAAATTTGCTTGGGAATAAGCATATGTACTCTGGGTTTTCCTTAGAGCAAAATAAAAAAATAAAAAAAAAAAAAAAGAAGAAGAAAAAAAGGAATAAGCATATGTTTCACTGCTTTGTTTTTTTTTTTGAGATAGAGCCTCAAGCTGTCACCCTGGATAGAGTGCCGTGACATCACAGCTCACAGCAACATCCAATTCCTGGGCTCAAGCGATTCTCCTGCCTCTGCCTCCAAAGTAGCTGGGACTACAGGCGCCCACCACAACGCCCGGCCATTTTTTTTTTTTTTTTGGTTGCAGCCGTCATTGCTGTTTGGCTGGACCGGGCTGGATTCGAACCCGCCAGCTCAGGTGTACGTGGCTGGCACCTTAGCCCGCTGAGCCACAGGCGCCGAGCCTGTTTCACTGCTTTGTGATGGCTTCATCATCATTTGTCAGTGAATTTGGGGGTTAATTACCTGGATATGCATTTTAATTATTGCTTTTCCAATCAGGGTGGCACCAAAGAAGGTCCAGAAAGGTACCAGAAAGTGTCCACATGTTATTCCAGCCAGATCGAATAGAGGATTTGGAATCTACAAAGAGAAAAGAATGGACTTTCATATGTCATCCAAAGAACAATTTAATATATGAACATATTGGTATGTGATATTCTGTTTTAAGCCTTGCTTTCACTGCATAGCAAAACAGGGCCTCCCTGATCAGTACCAGACTTCTCGGAAGGAGGTTAGGTAGGTATTCTAATGTGCCAATAAACTGGGGCTTATACTCATCATAGGTGTTCAATCTGCTCACAGCAAATCAACCTGTCCTTTGGTTATATTACTTATACATAGTATTACATGAGAAGTGGATGGATAAAGCCAATGGGTCTGTAAGAATTTAATCCTATTTGTAGATTATTGGCTATTTAGTGGTCTCTAAATTGAGGTATGAGTGAAAAAAGAGCCTCAAGATTATTTCAGTAGTTAGTAGGGTTCTAAAATCGTTAGCCTGATATAAAAACATCTAGAAAGTCCTCACATCTTTAGCAAATATTCTAGTAAGTTCATAAATACATCTGTAGGTGGATGTCCCATTATTCTCAACATGAAGAAATTCATAATTTGTGTTTTATTTCATGAGACACCAAGGCTGTGGAGCCACGTGACATATTTTAGAAAGAAATCAAGTAGGGAAGTAAGAGAACATACAGATTCAGATGTTTTAAATACTCAATTCCAGACAAAGAAGTGATTCACAAATACCTTTTCCAAACATTCCCACATTTTAAGAATGCTAAAAGACAATTTCACGTAAGAATGCAAAAAACCACAAGCTGTTTTTGTGGGCTTTATCCATTTTTCTCTTACAGAAGTACTCTGCCCTTGTGCCTGTTGGCTGAATCATTTATAAGCCAATTAATTCATAAATTTCGTTTTTGAACTCTGAAAGAAAAGCCCGGTTGTCTAAAATATATTTGTCACATATAGTCTTTAAAATATGCCATTTACTAAATTAGAATTCAAATATTCTTTTTTTAGCAACACTTGGATTCAATAACTCATTTTTGTTTTTCTCTTCCAAATTCAAATGCTTTATACAATTTCATTTCTTACAATTATGTAATAACAAACATTTGCATAGCATTACATCTGAAGTTTCTTGTATTTTCTCATGTGACTCTTAGAACTCTGTAAATTATATATTTTTCTTATTTTTAGGTTGTAATTCATGTTGGACACTTCGTTCTACATTGGATACTCTCAGAAGAGCATAATCAATAAATTTTTTATTAAATATGACTTTCTTTTTTTTTTTGAGACAGAGCCTCAAGCTGTTACCCTGGATAGAGTACTGTGGCATCACAGCTCACAGCAACCTCGCATTCCTTGGCTCAAGCGAGTCTCCTGCCTCCGCCTCCCAAGTAGCTGGGACTACAGGTGCCCGCCACAACGCCCGGCCATTTTTTTTTTTTTTTTTTGTGGTTACAGCCCTCATTATTTGGCGGGCCCAGGCTGGATGCGAACCCGCCAGCTCAGGTGTACGTGGCTGGCGCCTTAGCCCGTTGAGCCACAGGCTCCGAGCCAACATTCTTTTTTAAATAACTAAATATACTGAAAGACTAGAAACAAAGGAACTAGGCAGTTGCTTTGAGATATTCCCTCACCATAGGAGTTTTCTTTATTTTAGCTTAAATGTCAACAACAAAATAACTAATAAATAAATTCCTTTTTACCTTAATTCAAGTATATATAAATGTAAATATTAAAAATTTCCTACAAAAAACTTCTGATATCTGGGTGTTGTGGCAGGCGCCTGTAGTCCCAGCTATTCGTGAGGCTGAGGCAAGAGAATCACTTAAGCCCAACAGTTTGAGGTTGCTGTGACGCCATGGCACTCTACCGAGGGCTATGTAGGGAGACTCTGTCTCAAAAAAGAAAAAAAAATTTTCTAGAGGGCAAAATTGAACTTTTTATTTATAAGTATTGATTATGCCTAATCAAATATAAAAAAGCAGCTGGTCATGGCGCCTGTGGCTCAAGTGGCTAAGGCACCAGCCACATACACCTGAGCTGGCGGGTTCGAATCCAGCCTGGGCCCGCCAAATGACAATGATGGCTGCAACAAAAAAATTGCCAGATGTTGTGGCAGGTGCCTGTGTTCCCAGCTACTTGGGAGGCGGAGGCAAGAGCATCGCTTGAGCTCAGGGGTTGGAGGTTGCTGTGAGCAGTGAAGCCACAGCACTCTATCCAGGGTGACAGCTTGAGGCTCTGTCTCAAAAAAAAAAATAAATAAAAAATAAAATAAATTAAAAAAGACAGACAGTTTAAGCAATTTGTCTAAGGTAAATGGCAGTAGAGAATGTTTGAATCCAGGCAGTATATCTCCCAATCTTACTCTTTTAGCCCCTAAAGTAATGGACATTATTATCTATTAGGCATCTCAGTTTAATCCCATTTTTCTCAACTTTCACAGTGTCTTCTACTTAGCATCATATGGAGGAGAGGGTAAGGAACCTTCTTTTTTTTTTTTTTTTACTTTATACTTAGAATGCAGTGGTTGATGCAAGACTGATGAATCACGATAAAAAATTCTTGAGCATTTATGTTCTAGGCAATGTTAGACACCTCACATCTATCTTAAATTCTCGTATTAGCCTTGGCAATGAGTATTTTATAGCTTCAATTTAAAAATTGGAAAAATGACACTCAATGAGAATAATTTGACTGAGGTTATACAGCTAATAAGAGAAATAACTGGTTTCTGAATCCAAGTCCACTTGACTTCAGAACCCATTCTCCTTCCACTGTATCATACTACAATATACCTGTAACTTGCTCAAATAGTTACAATCAATACTATGATAAAAGGCTTCTGCATTAAAAAAAAGTTAGATTATGAAAACTTCTCATTTTGCCAGGTCCAGCAGATAGAAATTTAGGCATATATGTATTTTAGAATATCTCTATAACACTGACATTTTAGGACTTCGGTACCTTAATTTTTGGCTATTTTCTTTGCTAAGATAGTGAAGAGCTCAAAGATGTATCATGTTCTAGTATATAACAGATGAATTAGCTGTAAGTTAGCAGGCAATACTTTTATAAATTTATTTCATAAGCAGTTTATTTCATGAACCAGGTGCCTAAGTATTCTGGCTAAATCTACCACTAAACTACCAACAACTGTGTACAGGCTACCAAAGAAAATTATGATCAAAGTGCTCCATCTCAAACGTACCTTTCTGTTATGTTAGAAAGGGGCCAGGATAAACACCAACTCATCAAGGAATGTCAACATCAGAAATTTTAATTGTAATTTTTTCTTTCTTTCTTTCTTTTTTTTAATCAAAAAGAGAAAGGGTCTTGCTCTGTCACCCTGCCTAGAGTGCAGTGGTATAATTCATAGCACACTGTAGCCTCGAATTTCTGGTCTTAAGAAATACTCCTGTCTCAGCCTCTCAAGTAGCTGAGCCACAGAGGCCTGTGCCACTATACCCGGTTAATTTTCTTATTTTTTGGTAGAGACAGGATCTACATGGTGAGGCTGGTCTCAAACTCTTGACCTTAATTGATCTTTCTGCCTTGGCCTCCCAAGGTGATGAGATGACAGGTGTGAGCTTCTGTACATTGCCGAGACATTAAATGGCTTCTTAGTTCATGAGAGGCAAAGATGTCTCTATCTTTGCCACACATGTTCCCATTCCCTAGCTAGGAATTAATGTTAATTTAGACAAGTTTTGTTTTTGTTTTTTGTAGAGACAGAGTCTCACTGTATCGCCCTCAGTATAGTGCCGTGGCATCACAGCTCACAGCAACCTCCAACTCCAGGGCTTAGGCGATTCTCTTGCCTCAGCCTCCCGAGTAACTGGGACTACAGGCGCCTGCCACAATACCCGGCTATTTTTTTCTTGCAGTTTGGCCGGGGCCAGGTTTGAACCTGCCACCCTCAGGATATGGGGTCAGCACCCTACCCATTGAGACACAGGCGCTGCCCACTTTAGACAAGTTTTATGTGAATTCTCTTTTGTAACTAATATTTAAAACTTTGGAAACTTCCAATCTATAAATCTGGCCAAGAGTGGTGGGCTCACACCTATAATCTCAGCACTGTGGGAGGATGAGGTGGATAGAGAAGCCTGGAATTTGAGACCAGCTTGAGCAAGAGCAAGAGCAGGACCCAGTCTCCAGAAGATATACACAAATTAGCTGGTCTTGGTGGTGTGTGTCTAGAGTCTCAGCTACTCAGGAGGCTGAGGCAGGAAGATTATTTAAGCCTAGGAATTTTAGGCTGATGTGAGCTATGATGATACCACTGCACTATTACATGGCTCACAGAGGAAGACCTTGTCTCCATTAAAAAAAAACAAAACAAAACTGTGGAGCAAAGTCATTTTTATTTGGTTAAATATACTTTATTATACATTCTTCCCTGGGAGAATGGATTTGTATCTCTTTTATTCTTTTTTTTTTTTTTGAGACAGAGCCTCAAGCTGTCACCCTGGATAGAGTGCCGTGGCATCACAGCTCACAGCAACCTCCAATTCCTGGGCTCAAGCGAGTCTCCTGCCTCCGCCTCCCAAGTAGCTGGGACTGCAGGCGCC
>CAUYRH010064841.1:0-18551 GCA_963574655.1 Perodicticus potto | reverse complement strand
TCTAACAAACTGGGGCATTTTTGTCATAGAAACCAAAATGAGATGGGGCCCCCATGACGGGGTAATGACCAAACAGGGAAGGTGTTAATATATTCTCGTGCCGCTGTTCTTCTGGGTGACGACTCCAAGCTGCAACATGGGCTTTCTATGTGATTGCCTCTGCTTTTTTCCTGCGGAGTCACGTCTTGGGAAGACAAGAATTCTGTCCTGGAATTGATGCATCTGGAGTGAAAGATTTTTCTTTGCATCTCTGCAGAGCTGCTGAAGCCAAGCGTTACCCTTAATTCTAGCCTGACAAGCATTTATTGTGAGCTGACGTGTAGCTAACGCTATGATCGCCGCCACGGAGAACAGCTACATTTATGCACTCAAGTGTGTTATCAAGGAGTTTACATCTTTAGGGGGGGAGGCGTGGGGAGGAGACAGCATCGTGCTTAGGTAGAAGCCAGGAGGCTCAGATCCAGACTGTTGTTACTTGAAGGAGGATTAGGGCAGGTCTTATAACAGTCAAGACTTTGGTGGGTGGCTTAAGATTCCAAGGGCTCCGCACAGCAAAATGTTCTACGAATTGAGGATGAAACTGTGCATTGTGAGGCCAGGATGTATAGATTGGTCCTCCACAGAATATAATCAAGCGTAAAATATGTGTGGGACAGATAAGAGGGTTTCAAGCATCCGCCCAAAATGTCCTGGCTGCTGCGTTTGCGACCTGCCTTCTCAGGAGTATCTCTGCAGAGATCTGATGGGTTGGAGAGGAGTGCAGGTCATTCACTGACTCGAGACACAGCTATTCATCTGAGTGTGCTTCTGCTTTTCATTTTGTATTTTTTTTCTTCTTTTCCTCCAGCACAGTCTCCAGAGTTTGCTACTGATCTTGCCCGAGCCCGGTGAGGATGCATTTGTCTGGTAAACTCGGTCAGTGATAACTTCCATTTATTTCAGGACATTTTCTGCCCTCTGACAACAAGATAAGGCATTTTTTTTTCCAGAAGGGCTGTTTATCAGAAGATGAAGCAGGAAAGTGGACACATAATCCTTCATCCCAGATCTCAAGGTAAATCTGAAGTCTGCAGCTGAAAATTGCCTATTGACGTGAGAGTTTGCTAGTTACTTCTTTGGCCCTGGTGAATTTAAGCGGGACAGGAATACTAGCTGGATAGAAATGGGGAATACTGATAGCCCTCCAGAAGCAAGTCTCATTTTATTTTGGTGTTTTCTTCTCTCCAGTTGGATGACGTAAGAAATGGAAACGCCTATCTCACGTATTTGCCGAAGCGTATTAAAGGAATACATTTCTCTACAAACTCTTTTGCATGGGACCAGTAAAAAAATGGTGAGTATTTGAATTGGGGAATCCAGAAAAGAAATAGAATTATATCAAAAACGAAAGGTGAGCATATTTCTCTTTTTTAAAAAATTATATTTCCAAATATTAATATGATGAGGGTACGCACATTTTGGTTAAATATTTTGCTTGTGTACATTTTAAGGCAAAGTTCTAAGTGTTAGGTGTGAATTTACTCAACCACTCTTTTCTCCCCTCACCCCAATTTCCATTGAGTTTTGTTTTCATATATGTACATAAATGTTGATTAACTAGTTCCAATTTGGTATTGAGCACAGATCGTGTGTGTGTATATATATATATATATAACTACTATATATATAAATAGTAATATATATAACTATTTTTTAAACTGTTTCAGGTTCATTGAGCATGCAAAGAATTAGGTTGCATTCTTTCCATTTGTTTAGTTAAGTCCCTCTTATAATTGTGTCCCACTCCAATGAGCTGTGGAACACACCGTGACCCCCCAACTCCCTTTCTCCTCCCCTGCCCCTGCTCCCTCCTTCCGCTGCCCCTGACCTTGAATTGATTCCAATTTTTCTCTTTTGTGGGTGTGTATTAGATCATCTACTGGCTTCATATTAGAATTGAGTACATTGGACTCTTGCTTCTCCATTCTTGGGATGCTTCCCCAAGAAGAATGTGTTCCAACCTTATCCATGTTAATGCGAAAGATGTAAACTCTCCATCTTTTTTTTGTTTTTCATTGAAATGCAGAACAAAACCAGCCTGAGACATCACCAAACCCCAGTAAGAACAGCCCACATCACAAAGTTTCAAAGGCGCAGATGCTGGCCTGGATGTGGAGAGAAGGGAACACTTTTCCACTGTTGGTGCGACTGCAAAGTTGTGTTTATTTTTCCATATTTGTGATACTTCATTCAGAAGAAAGCCTGCAGCTAGCTCCATCTGGGTTGTTACAAAAAATACCGGGTCACCATTTATTGCTGAGAATTTAATCCATTCATGTTTCAATGGTTGCTTGGGTTGTCTGCAGGTCTTTTGCAATCATGAATTACGGACAGGGAATTTCTTGATACTTGAAATACCATAAAAGAAGTTATAACTATAAAGTGAATGAGCCTTGAATGTGTTACAAGTACAATGAGAAGTAGAAAGATGGTGCAGGCACAAGGATAATAAAGTAAATGCTGCTTAAACAATGTATCCACTTGATGTAAATGAAAGCCATAATAAACAAAATAACAGCAAGCCAGTTAGAATATGTATGGTGAATATAAACTACATGGGTGAATGTGGTTCTGCAGGTGGCTATATGTCTATTCTTTTTTTTTTTTTGTACATGTATTCCTAATTCAGGAGGAAATGAAGTCATTCCTCTGATATCTTCTTTACAGAGCTCGTGAAATGCTATCCAGGAAATTTTCAAGAATGTTTCCTCTAGGTTGTTACGATTGACACTTTGAGTTGGGGGTGGGAATTCTTCGCCGTAGCGCCTGTGTTGAGTGTTGAGTGTTACTTAGCGGAGGCCCTTAGCAGCCTATGAGTTGCAATCATCCGAAAAAATGTCAAGACATCACCCAGGGTCCTTGGAAACAATCTCCACTGCGAATGGGAATCACTGCTTTTGACGTTTCCTCAAGTTCTAGCATGGTTGAATATACCGAAAGCAATTCAATTCATCACGTCCCGTTGTAAAGTGACAGATGGTGAATCAGAGGGGGCAGGGGATAATTTATCAATAGATTTTTCAGTATGGACAACATGAGATGCCTGTTTAGAACAAAATGCAAGAGAGAATGGGGTCTTTTTGTCATTTTAAAGGACTGATGGATACTTTGGTAAGTGTACATCAAAGGACTACACGGCTAAACCCCTACATGTTAAATCCATTTTGGATTTAACAGCACATGATTTGTGAATAGACTCATAAACTCTAATCTGATTTCATTTGATTTCTCTCTATACATCTGAGGCCCAAGGAATTCTTTTTGTTCCTGGGCTGATGTTTACCAGACCGTGATTAGGAGAATCAGGAACCATAATTAGCCAAGGCTCAATAGTAAGCTCTGGAAAGAATTGTCCCACATCTAAATATTCCAGACACAAATAACGCTCTTACCATTTCTACGACACTGGGCAAGTCAAATCTCTGTCGTCCGATTTTTGGCCATAACGGGAATCAGAGATGTTACATAGCTGAGAAGCCACTTTGCCTTTTGCCGTTCTGACTTTGGATGATCTCAGGGTTAAGGAAGAGGTTACGGATGGCTGGAAGACTTTCTTGCTTATGTTATAGTTATACACAGAGGGTGCCCCCCAAAAGCATACACATTTTAAGAAAGGCAAAAAAAAGGTGCATTAAAATTATAAGACTCCTGTCCATTTGCCTTCTGTAAAAAAATGTGACTCGTACTTAGTTTTCATTATTGGTATATATGTTTTAACATTTTAATAGATTTTTCTACTAATAGATTAATAGAGTATTAATGTTTCAATAGATTTTTCCTTTCTTAAAATGTGTGTACAGTTTTTTTTTTCTTTTTTGGCACCCTTTGTAGAAAGGGAGGCCATAGGCATTTGAAGATGAGGCCATCGTATTTCTTTTTATTGTACTTATAAAGCTTCATGACTTTTTTTTGTTTTTGAGACACAGTCTCATTATGTCGCCATTGGTAGAGTGCTGTGGCATCACAGTTCACAGCAACCTCAAAGTCTTGGGCTTAAGCGATTCTCATGCCTCAGCCTCCCGAGTAACTGGGACTACAGGCGCCTGCCACAATGCCTGTCTATTTTTGGTTGCAGTTGTCATTGTTGTTTAGGAGGCCCGGGCCAGGCTTGAACCCACCAGCCTTGATGTATGTGGCCAGCGCCCTACTCACTCAGCTACGGGTGTGAGCCTCAATCTTTATTTTTGTAACAATGAAAATAAAAGATTCAATCATGTGAAATGTATCTGCCAAGGTGGAGCAGGCAGTGAGTGCAGTGACTGAGATGCTAAAGTGTTCCGGGTGTAGGTGGCTCTCTAAACATAAACACGCATACTGTTTGTACCTACAGCCCAACTCATATGCATTCAAATAGGGGAATTTTCCAGTACAAACATATATATACATGTATATATATTTTTTGAGACAGAGTCTCAAGCTATCATCCTGGGTAGAGTGCCGTGGCGTCACAGCTCACAGCAACCTTTAACTCTCTTGGGCTTAAGTGATTCTCTTGCCTTAGCCTCCCAAGTAGCTGGGACTACAGGCGCCCACCAAAACGCCCGGCTATTTTTTGGTTGTAGTTGTCGTTGTTTGGCAGCCTGGGGCTGGATTCGAACCTGCCAGCTCCAGTGTACGTGGCTGACACCCTCGCCGCTGAGCTACAGGTGCTGAGCCAGCGTCATGAGCCCTTAATGATTGTCATGGTGGAAGCCACCATAAAAACTGCCCAAGTAGGAGGAAAAAGCATTTTATGGAGAGGAATAAAAGTTGGAAATCTGAACCCAATGAGCTGCTGGACCCTAGAGTAGAGAAATGCCACCCGCTGTCTCCTTTTATACAGTTTCTCTGAACAAGGAGACCACCCAGGGCTTTTGTGAACCAGGCACCTTTCTTCCATTTATGGCCTAACTTCACAAGGTTACGGGGAAGCTAAATTATAATCAGCGTCCCCATGTACAATGCCACTTAAGAGACTCTGGGTTTTTACTTTCTGGGACACGGCCAAAGACTTAATTAATCCTTTCACTGAAAACATTATAATAAAATTAGGCAATAAACTTGCTGTAAATGACTTTGCAAGTTAAAAACAAAGAGGCATTGGGAACCTTTGTGTCAGAGGGAATGGAGATAAAAATGAGAGATGATATAAGATTGTGTATCATAACTCTTAAATTTCAATGAAAAATGGGTACATTTTAATAGAATATAATAGATTGTAGTAACATGATTATAACATGATAAAATTTAATAGAGTACAATATTATATAATATAGGATAATATAGCGTAGTATAGTCTAATGTAGTATTACACACAATATATAATATAGGGTCACCATAAAATTTCCATGCCATTTAAAATTGCACACTATTCCCCCCCCCCAGTGGTAAGATAGGATTTTATTCTTTTTTTATTTTATTTTTATTTATTTTATTTATTTTATTTTTACATATACATGTGTTTATTAGGTTTCCACTTTTTGCCTTTGCGAAATTAAAAAGGCTTAAAATTTAATAACAATAACTAAGTTTAAGATAAGAACTAGAAATTAAAATCCTTGTAATGAATGAACGAAGATAAATAGATTCAGAAAAGAAATGAGACGATTATTGCATCAAAATATTAAGCAATATTAATAATAATAATGCAAGAAAGTAACATTCACATTGTCAAATGAGAGTATGCCTAAAAATTGCACACTATTTTAAATTGCACAGTATTTTACTTTTTTATTTTTATTTATTTATTTATTTATTTATTTTTTTGGACTGAGTCTTACTATGTTGCCCTCTGTAGAGTACAGTGACATCACGGCTCACAGCAACCTCCAACTCTTGGCCTTAAGTGATTCTCTTGCCTCAGCCTCCCAAGTAGTACAGGTGCCCGCCACAACACCCAGCTTTGGTTGTTGTTGTTGCAGTTGTCACTGTTGCTTTAGCTGGCCCGGTCTGGGTTTGAACCCAACAGCCTGGGTGTATATGGCTGGTGCCATAACCACTGAGCTGTGGGCACCACCAAATTGCACAGTATTTTAAATCATGCAAACTTTGTGGCTACCCTGCATATAATACATAATGTATAAATGTAGTGCATACAATATAATGCATACAAAATAATGTATATAATATAATGTATATTATATACTGGATAGTATAATAATATGATACAATACATAAATTCGACTATATTTTTAATTGCTTTTTTTTTTTTAGGCCAGGTAATATCTAGAGACTAGAGAAAAACAATATACTAAAAAGACAAAAACCTGTACATTCGACATCAACTTGTTACTGAGATAAGACACAACAAAAATGGATATATTGAGTATATTAAACGATTGACTATCATGTGCTAGGGGGTGATAAATGTAGAAAAGAGGGAAGCAGATGGGAGCATTGGAGAGTGTTAGAGGGCACAGGATTTTATAATGCTGAAATAGTGTCATCTACAACTTTTTTTGTCCCTAGGAGATATTTGGAACTGTCTGCGTGAAATGATTTCATCTGTGAGCAGTGGTGGTTAACCTTGGAGTATAGGAGATTCTGCATTACGAGTAAGAAATTCCAGAGGTGATTGCACATTCATCTATCTGGCTGTTACAGACCCGCAGCATTTTAGCTGTTCTGTTAGGAGACACTGTGTAGTTATAAAGCTGAGAAGAATGTTCAAGATCCGGATAAGGACATGTAGCAGGTGGAAGCATGAACTTACTCCCCATTAACACCGAGGGCATAAAACAAGGGCAATTAATGGAACCAAAATGTTTGTACCCCTGTAATATTCTGAGATTTAAAAACAGACATTAAAAGGGAACCCTTAAAATGAAAAGGGACATCGCATTAAGGAGATATAGCAAGGATAAATAGTTGCGTATCGGAAAAAAAGAAAGAAGGAAAACAAATATGCATGAGAAAGCCAGACAGACAAAACTGGGGATTCTACTCGTATAAACCGTCTGGAATGGGAAAATTCATAAGGAGAGAAGATGAATTGCTGGTTGCAAGGTGCTAAGGGAGGGAGAAATGGGGAGTGATGTTTAACGGGCATGGGAGAGGTCTCCTTTTGGGGCGATGAGATATTTTGCATCTAGGAAGAGTTGACAGTTGTACAATCTTGCAGGTATTCTAACTAACATTGAACTGTTCATTTAAAAATATTTAAATATTTTAAATATTGGGGCGGCGCCTGTGGCTCAGTGGGTAGGGTGCCAGCCCCATATACTGAGGGTTGTGGGTTCAAACCCGGCCCCGACCAAATTGCAATAAATAAATAGCCGGTTATTGTGGTGGGCACCTGTGGTCCCAGCTACTTGGGAGGCCGAGGCAAGAGAATCGCCTAAGCCTAAAAGCTAGAGGTTGCTGTGTGCTATAACGTCACAGCACTCTACCCAGGGTAACAAAGTGAGACTCTGTCTCTAAAAAAAAAAAAAAATTAATTTCATGTTATGCAGGATTTTTACTCAGTAAAAATGATTTTGATAAAGGATATAAACACATCTTTTTTTTTTCTTTCTCTCCCCCTACCCAGAACAGGTGTAATGACTTTGAACATGGCATAAAGTTACCAAGAGAAAACAACCCAAAACACGTTTCACACTGAGGACTCAAAGCAAAAGTCTGGTCTTGAAAAAGCGAAAAATGAGACATTAATAATATCATCAGGAGACCCGATTTCCAATCAGGACAACCCAAGAACACTTAGGCAGGAATGGAGACGGAAAATATAAAGTACTAGAGAGACAGATGGTAAGAGAATAAATTTAATAAAGCAACCCTAAGCCAAGTACCAACTGTTTAAAGAGACAATTTGACTCACTAACATTTTAAAGAGTTTATTTGACCAGACAGTGTTCATTTTTTATTTTTTAGGATGAATTCAGAAATGATGTAAAGAAATCATTTTATTGATTAAAGTTTGAGCAATTACCTTATTGGGAATCTGGATAAGAAGTTCAAGACAACACAGCTATCAGCCCGTTGGGTGCCTGTGACTCGCTAAACTAAAGTTCTGTTTCTTTATAAATTAGGCATTTATAGTGAATGAGCGAGATTTAGGATTTGGTTTGCTTACCTAGAAACCCAGGGTGTTAGCCTTACTTCAGTTTAATTAATGACCTTCTGCTTAATTATCTTAACACTCCTCAATAACATAAAACAGTGAACCAAAAAAACAAACAAAAAAGCAAAATATACAAATAAGTAGAATTTGAAGAAAGGCAGCATGAAAGTCACTCTTTGAATCCTAAAGTAAATCAAGGCAGAAACTTCTTTTATGGAAATTTTGCAAAAGGCTTAAGAGAAGTGTATTTATAATGTTCAAATTGATGAGGGAATGTTATCCACCAAACTTGATGAAATTAGGCAGAGCTGATGGTGACAGGCCCTCTTGTGAAATCAAAATGCAGGCATTGGCACCAAACAATAGGTATATTTAAAACAAATTTCATGAAAAGTGTAACCGAAGCACTAACTAGTGAAACAGAAGATGTTACTAAAAAATACACTCAAATACTAAGAAATACGTACCACCAAGAGATCCATAAATCAAAGCTGTAATATCAGGGCCAAGAATTGGTGGAAACATGGAGAGTTTCTGAGACTTGGACATGCATTTGAGACTTTCAACAGAATGAAAAGAAGATGACAAAACAACATTTAAATAGATAATTGCTGATTATTTTCTATCAACAGAGAAAGATACAAAATTCAGAAGTGAAATCACCTGGGATTGAAAAGTTAAATATTGCATGTTCTCACTTGTACCTGGGACCTAAAAAAAGTAGATGTTGTAAAAGCAAATAGAATAGATGTTACCAGAGCCTGGAAGGGTGGAGGGGAAGAGAGGGAGAGAGAGAGAAAGTGGGGGGAGAGAGAGGGAAGATGTGCTAGGGGACGCAAAATGACAGGTGTGACGTTCTAGAATGACTCTAGTTAACAGTAATATCTTACATAGTTTTGAATAAGTAGAAGAAAGGATATTAAATATCCCCAAGGCAAAGAAATGGTAGATGTTTCAGGAGAGGGATACGCTAATTTCCCTGATCCAATCACTATACATTGTTATGTATCAAAATATCCATATATACCCCATGAATATGTCCAGTTATTTTGTGTCAATTAACAAAAAGGTATCCAGAATGTTTATTGCAACTTGATTCATAATCGCCAAGAGGTGGAAGCAACCCAAGTGCCCACCAACCCAGGAACGGATTAACAAGCTGTGGTATATGTATACAGTGGAATACCATTCAGCCATTAAAAAGATGGAGGCTTTACATCTTTTGTATTAGCCTGGATGGAGCTGGAATACTTTCTTCTTAGTAATCTCAAGAATGGAAAAGGAAGCACCCTATGTACTCAGTACTAATATGAAACCAATATATAAACAACTACACATGGAAGAAAAACTCACGTTTAATCTAGAAAGGGGGAGAGGAGAGGTGGGGGAGGGGAGGGGAAGAAGGGAGGGTGATTGGCAGGGTCTCACCTCACGTGCACAAGGGGAGGGTGTTCAGCACAGCCCGAGTGAAGGGCTCAACTACAACTTGAACTTGACCTTAGAAACAAAAACAATGTAACTTAACATTTGTAAACTCGTATCAATCTGAAATGTAAAAAAAAGGAAAAAGGATAAAGTATCCTGCACATTCAAAATCAGTAAATTCACAGCCAGAGGCTGCGAAGTGAAAGTTGGGTAAAAAGAATTCATTGTGACATTTAACAAAAGAATAAGCCATTTTCATTAATTATTTTAATGGAAACTTACAAAGATACGTTTCTTTAAGTTCATGTAATTCTGGAACTCCTATGTAAAGAGGAATATGAGAAATCATGACAAGTCCGTGAGTTTTAAAAATACACCCAAGTAATTAATAAACTTTCAGACTACAAAATGTTAAGCTTCCGAGTTGTAGGAAATGTTGGGTGTTCAATCATTAGTTAGGTATTCTAAGATTTACATAACACTCAAGAGTATTCCGGAAATATCCAATTCATTTAGATTATCTTAGAATAGTGCACTATACCTAAATAATTGCAGTAAAATTTAATGGTGGTTGTGAAAAGAATAAATATAAAATATATAGATTCAAAATAAGCCAAGGGAAAAAGAAAGTAACAACAAAAAAAATTAATGCCAAAAAAGGGATGAG
Organism: Perodicticus potto; assembly: GCA_963574655.1. Lineage (NCBI taxonomy): Eukaryota > Metazoa > Chordata > Mammalia > Primates > Lorisidae > Perodicticus > Perodicticus potto. Next base: position 8,382 of record CAUYRH010064841.1, on the reverse strand, counting down.
TTGTTGGAATAGATTTATTTATTTATTTATTTATAAATAATTTATTATTTATTTTTGTGCCATGGCATCACAGCTCACAGTGACCTCAAACTCATGCAAACACACCACACATCCCACCACAACAAAAAGAAAACAAATAAAATAAAGAAGTAGACTACAGTTCAGTAATTTTCACCCAAGCTATAACAGAGAGATAGTATAGTTCTTAAACTAGGAGTTCAATTAAATAGAAACAAAGTAAAATTCTCATTAACTCGTTCTCTGAGATTACCATTACCTATTTGACAAGTTAGATAAACAGAATACAAGAAATTGCACAAAAGCCAATTATTCTAGTTAAAATATTCACAAGTTTGGGTGGTGCCTGTGGCTCAAAGGAGTAGGGCGCCGGCCCCATATGCCGGAGGTGGCGGGTTCAAACCCAGCCCCGGCCAAAAACTACAAAAAAAAAAAAAAAATAAATAAATAAAAAATAAAAAAATAAAAAAATTCACAAGTTCAATTCAGAAGCATGCCTGAATTTGTATCTGTATGTGTTGATATACAACTTGTTTTATACTAGGATTTACTCAATTATAAAAGAAAACTTATTAGTTTAAAAAAAATGACAATCACAGATTAAAATTATAGGATATTAAAATGCATAAGAATTTCACGAGCAAGTTATGAATGAGTAAAAACACAGTTAGCTTAATGAAAGAGATCTACCAGAAAGGTACCAACAATTCTTCCTGTTGGTGATAAAGAAACAGGCAATTCTAGCAGCTGTCAGCTGGATGTGTCCCTGTTCCTCAGTCCCTTACCAAATATAAACAGTTTCCCTGACTATCAATATGAGACCAAGATTTTCCCATTAGAGACAAGTGAAGTTTGTTTGGGGTCACGTTTAAGTACATTAGGAAGCAAACATGGTCTGCAACCACGTAAATGCCACCGTGGTTGGCCGAGTTCCTCTCCTGAAGACAATTTTCTCCCCAATGGCATAGCCAATCTCTTTTCTTCTCACCCCGAACAAAAATGCAGATTCTCTAATCACCAAAGTCACCTCCTTTCTATAACACCCGGTAGAAAGAAACAGAGGATTGTTTTCTTAGCTCCCACCCCACCTTGGATTACAAAGGATAAGCCAAAAGGTTATAATTAGATGTCTTGCCCTAATCCCCTGTTATAAAGACACCTGCAGTTTCCCATACAGCATGAGCTTCTTTGCTGTAAACACAATCTTAACATTGACTATGGCCTTTATTAGAGGTCTTCAGCTGGTGGGCATCAAAATTACCACAGAAGAGTATTCGAGCTTGGATGATTTCTTTACTATCCTATACTGAGCTTCAGAAGGTTATAACCCAACATAATATAATACATACAATTTTGCAGACCCTCTTTGGAAAAGGAAGCAAAACCAGCTCTTTATCAGAAGGGGAACCAAAGACTTAAGGGTGAGAAAAGGTACACCTTGATTTCTAGGAGAAAAAGTAGGGTCAGGTAGCAAAGAATTTCTTGCACCAGAACACATGCTTAACAATCCACACAAAATCTCATTTGGTAAATTCAATTTCTGTACAATTGAGAAGATTAAAAAAAGTCACCATGGATGTAAAAACAAGACACAGGGCAGGCATGGTGGCTCACACCTGTAATCCCAGCATGCTGAGAGGCCGAGGCAGGTGGATTGCTTGAGCCCAAGAGTTTAAGACCAGCCTCATCAAAAGACGACCCAGTCTCTTCTGAAATAGAAGAGACACAGAATTTTTTGAGTTCTCTCTGTAATTGTTAAAATTCTAAGAGTCTTTTCTAAAATAGAAAAACTAGCCAGGCATTGTGGCAGGTGCCTGTAGTCCCAGGTATTTGGGGCTGAGATAGAAGGATTGCTTAAACCCAAGAGTTTGAGGTTGCCATGAGGTATGATGATGCCATGGCACGCTTGTCAGGATGGCAGAGTAAGACTCTGTCTCCCTAAAAAAAAAAAAAAAAAAAGAGAGAGAGAAAGAAAGAAAGAAAAGAAAATTAAAAAAAAAAACCACACACGAATCTAGTGAAGACATTTAACATCCACCTTGCAAACTAAAATAATATATTCAGTGGTTAGAATATGTCATGTGCAGAAATGGCTAAGACCAATGATAATAACCCCAGATAAATATGCTTAAAAACAAATGAGGCAGCAATTCAGAGAACGGGGAACACTTCCGCTTGGCAGAAAGACGTTCATTGATTCTCAGCCTCCCTGTGATTTAGCGAATTATAAACTGCATTAATATGGCCATGTTATTACAGATGCAGAAGAACAGCAAAACTCAAAAATCTGCCGATACCAAACACTGGTTACGATTTGGAGAAAAGTCCCTTTCTGCAACTGCGGAGAGAAGCAAAAATTCTTGTGACCCATTGGAGAATAGCTGAGCAATACGTAGCCAATTTCCCATGGCTACGCCTTAAATCTCTCGCACATATGCACAGAGAGAGGCAGAGTACAACCAGCCACGTCAGCGTGGCTCTGCTTGCAAATGTTTGTAGGAAATCCAAACCACACTGAGAGAAACGGACAAAGACGGCTTCACTCATTCCATTAAAAAAAGAAAAAAAGTGGCACTTAAAACTAAAGTATGAATCAACAGTTTAGTGGACCAATTGAAAAAGACACACACACACCTATATGGTTGAATATAACATGCAGAATGAGATGAATGATTAATTAATTCATTATAATTTATATACCTAATTATAGGTGTAATTTATTATAAATTATATAATTAAGTAATTAATTAAATTGATGAATAAGCAATTTGTGGTGACATTTAACAAAAGAATAAATAATTTTCTTCTTGGAAATGTGGTTGTACATATCGTTAGTACAAGTAATTGCATTTTGATGGTTGGTTCCTGAACTAACTGGTATTATTTGACGAGTCAAGTAAAATGCCTACTTCCAAAAAAACAAAAGGGGTGGTGCCTGTGAGTAAGGTGGTGGCCCCACATGCTGGAGGTGGTGTGTTCAAACCCAGCCCCAGCCAAAAAAAAAAAAAAATGCAAAAAAAAGAACAAACAAAAAAACCAAACAAACAACAACAAAAAAGAATAAATAATTGTCATTAATTATTTTGATGTAAACTTACAGTGAAAGATACATTTCTGTAATTCTGGAATTCCTATGTAAAGAGGAATATAAGAAATAATGACATGTTATCTATCTTCATTATCTATAGGTGGTTTCCATGTCCAGTAATCTCTCATATATTTACATATTTAAACAGCCCTGCTATTTATATATATAAATATATATGTCATATATACATGTATTATACATATATGTATACATGTATATATTATATTATGTTTAATATATACACATATATTATATATTATATATACGGTAATTAATGTGTATATTCTCTGGTGTCTGTGATAAACCATGTTTGGTTTTTCCGTGCCTGGTTCGAAAGTAAAGCAATCCATGTAGGGTATGTGACATTATGAGGTTATAGTCAAGTTTAGGGCAGAGCCCTTAGCGTGGTGCTAAGATCAGCCAGGGGATGCAGAATTTTTTCAGTTCTCTCTGTAGCTGTTAAAATTCTAAGGAAACGGAATCAATGGTGTAGCTGATTGATTTTCATCTGAAGATCCGGATCTTCAATCTCTTCCTTTACCAGCGTAATTATCTCCGATCTAATTTGATTGATGAAAGATGCAATATCTCTAAGGCTTGCTAGGTAATTACAGTGGTAATGTATTTAAAATAGACACGTGAAAATACATTTAAGAGGAAATGGGTTGGAAAAGGCTGTTGGTAAAATGTGAGTGTAGGTCCAAGTAATAATCTTTATTCTAGGAAGGACGCGAGAAAGAAAATGAAAGAAAAAACAAACAAAAAATTAAGATCTTAAGATGATGAAGGGAAAATGTATTTCACAGTAAAGGATATAAAAATAATTTAGAAGTCTATAGTGACCTCAGAAATGAAAAAGCATTATGAGCTATGGAGTAAAGTCAGACATTCAAACCACTGCGGGCTGAGTACTATTATTGTCTTTGATAAAAAACAGTTTGACAATAAACCATTAGTTGTTGTAAAAAAAAATGCTATAAAATCTAGCTTAGAGGAAGCCTACAAAATATACAATAAATTTTGTTTACACATAAATATGTGTCTTGCCCATTAAAAAAATAATAACAGCCTAAGTTGGGAATGATACAAGTCATGAAACTATGATTCATTATTATTAAATATGATTCTTTTTTTTGTTTTTGTTTTTTTTTTTTACCATATTTGGAGTTTCTGGATAAGTCGGCTGGAGAATCTGCCTGCAAGAAAGGGATCATCTGAAATGTTTTAATTTTTTCTTATAGAATATACCAAACATGTATGAAATCAGAGATATATAATATGTTGTTTCCACACCCTAAGTTGAGGTGCAATAAACAATTAAGTGCAAACATCTTTATCACAAAATGATTTTTTTCTTCTGATAAGGACACCTGCTGGGTGCAGGACACAACTTCAATAGGAACTCTTCCTAAGAAATGAAAACGTTATAACTTAATTCTTTATACCCTCATATTTATCTGAAATTAAAAAAAAATGTTTAAAACAAAAATAAATTAGAGATAATGATATGGTAAAATACCCTGGACTACCCAGTTTCAATAATCAGAAATTTCTTGGGCATTTTAAATTAGTAGTATTTTTTAAATTATTATTATTACTATTGTTGTTGCTATTATTATTTCTAGTTCCACAATTTCCAGCAGTGAATGCTTTGAAGCAAAGCCCAGCAACAATATCATTTCATCTGTAGACAGGTCATGTGCTAATACTCCAGCCTTATTTCTAACAGACAATCGCTCTGTGTTGAAACTACCCCAGCGCCGTGGTCACAGGGAAACAGCTACGACACTCTTTGGAAGAAGATATATATGAGATTCATTGACTTAGATAATGACACTTGTACCGTGGAAACTCAACCCTTCATGATCTGCAGATGACTGACCTGCTGGTTTTATTTCTAAGCTCTTTCTTGAATGGTAGTAGTTCTAAAATGTTACATTTTCTCAAGGACAACTCCCTTCCAATGCTCCAGTAATGGGGGGAAACCATATAGCAACAGCTGCTCCTTTGACTTTGTTCTCCTGGCATTACTGTTCAACATGCACCTTTCTAAAAAGTTACATCTAGATGCAGTAGAATCATATTATAATAATGTAGTAAGCATATGTGCAGGTTAAGAAAGCCATCATTTTCTGCAAGCACCGTGAACAGATAGGGTTTGATTTAGGGAGCAGATAAAATAGCCTCTTTGGTTAAAGAAAACCCAAAGATGTGTTCTGCGTGGCTGAGTGTGGAGGTTCCCAGGCTGGCAGGAGCCATTCTGTTTGACATCCATTCTTGAAGCCATTGAGAATCAAGGACATTTGCCCAAAGCAGTTGCCTAAAGAAATACAGAGAGAGATTTGTCAAAGGATACAAAGCTGTAAGTAGATAGAAGGGATAAATTCTGTTCTGTACTGATATAGGATGACTATAATGAAAAATAATATATGATCTTGTTTCAAATAGCTCGAGAGCTGCTGAATGTTTTCAACACCCCCCAAATGGTAAATGTCTAAAATGATGGATACGCTAATTATCCTGATTTGATCACTGCGTATGTATAGAAACATTACCATGTACCCCCCAAATAATGTACAGTTATTGGGTGCCAATTTAAAAAAAAACTAAGAAATAAACAGAAAGATAGACAGCCACTACTTTTCCTTAAAATTTAGCATTTTCACATGTAATTCTCATTTTAGCCCAAATGGTTGGCAGTTTTCCTCTGTCACCTTTTATGTATGAATGGATGCAGGGATGGAATGACTCCTGTAAAGCGTTTAAGTCTCCATTTCAGAATCCAGGCGATTACTTTATTTTTTAAAATTTCAGGTGAATGTAAGGGTAAAAACAACTCAGTTCCAATATTCGAATTTATTAGGTAGAGTCATCTTGTAGTTGGGCCCAAGAGTTGTGCCCTACATGTACACATTGTGACCGTTAAGTGGGAGCACACAAACCCCCCTCTCCTCTTTCCTCCTTTATTCCCTTTCCCCGCAACTTAAGTTGAATTGACTCTTACTCCTACCTGGGCATGTTTTCTTTTTTGCTTTTTTTTAATTTCATAGTAATAGGAGGGTACAAATGTTTAGGTTACATTGTTTTCATTTCTAAGGTTCAAGCGGTAGTTGAGCCCTTCAGCTGGGGGCGGGCTGAACATCCTCACCTTATACACATCAGGTAACACCCCACCAATCACCCTCCTTCTCCCCTCTTCCTCTAGTTAGAATATACTTGTTTTTTTTTTTTTCTTTCATGTGGGCATGTGGTTGTTTACATATTAGTTTCACATAAGTACTGAGTACATAACGACTTTCTTCCATTCTGGTGACACTTTAGTAAGAAGAGTGTATTTCAACTCCATCTAGGTTAATGCAAAAGATATAAAGTCTCCATATTTTCTTGTGGCTGAACAGTATTCCATGGTGTACATGTACCATAGTTTGTTAATCCATTCCTGGCTTGATGGCCACTTGAGTTGCTTCCACGTCTTAGTAATTATGAATTAAGCTGCAATAAACATTCTAGTGCAAAAGTCCTTATAGTGAATTCTTTTTTCTTTCAAGACTATACCTAGTCATGGTATTGTGGGGTCAGATGGAAAGTCAAATTTCAGATCTGTAATTGCTACAAGGAATCTGAAGTTCTGGACGAGTAGGTCTATACACTTGAAGTTCTCCTCTTTGGACACTAGGGGGCATAAGACCAGGGAGATTGATAGGCTCCAACATGTGTGGGAGATGGACACCGGGCTTTGGCTGGGCACCTGGAAAGGGAAGAGACAGAGCGTGTAATTCAGAAAGAATTATGCAAGGGTGGAAGGTGCCATGTTCAAGGTAGGACCTTAGAATTAGAAAGGAGAAATGTTTGCATTCTTCCAAGAAAAATTTGGCAACACACCACCAAAGGGGAGAAAAATAACAGCATTGTTACAATTGCCTTTCATTATGAATTTAAAATTTTAGCATTCTTGTGTCAAGCTAAATTATAATCAGCTTTAAGCAAATAAATCATGACCATTTTATTGATGGAAAATATTTTTTGTCTGGATGTGTCCTTGCTCCCTCCTTCCCCTCCTTCACTTACTCCTTCCCTCCCTCCTTCTATCCATCTTTCTTTCCTTCCTCCTGTCCCTCCTTCTTCCTCCTGACTCTTCCCATTATCTTTGTTTTTATTTTGTCAGAGACTAATGGATAAAGGGAATTCAAGGAAGTGCAAAACTCACAAAGTAAAAGATGTTGAAAGGTGGAAAGTCCTTGGGTACATACTTCCCATTACTTTGACGGGTCAGTTCAATATGGAAGGAAGAAAGAGCAAAAGGAAATCCGGACCCAATGCCTCCCAGAAGATTCAGTTTAGGTACATTAATATTTCAAGGTGTGTCTTTCACGGAGTGAGATGTGAACAAGGGTATTCACGTCACCTGCTGTTTATTAAGACATGATAGATTGCTTACCTTGTATCTTGGGGAAAAAAGCAACCCGGAATGCTTTTTCACAACTCAGTGCCCTTGTATGGAATTTTAAATTCTTCCCATAGAATACCAAAGCATTGGCAGACTCCTTTCTTTAAAGAATAATAGTAATAATAAGAATAACTTGTAGCACTCTACCTAGTATATTAATTACATAACACTTTTATGAAAAAAGCAGCAAAACATGAGAATTTTAGTGTCCTTGTATGGAATCTTAAATTCTTCCCATAGAGTACCAAAGCATTGGCAGGCTCCTTTCTTTAAATAATAATAATAATAATAATAATAATAATAATAATAATAACTTGTATCACTCTACATAGTATTTTAATTACCATAACACTTTTATGAAAAAAACAGCAAAACATGAGACTTTTAGGTTAAAAAACTAATGCACATCTTCAGTTGATTTGAATCAACTAATTTTTTTTTTAATTTTTTTTTTATTGAATCATAGCTGGATACAATAATTCAGTCATGGGGTACAGTGTGCAGGCTTCACATACAATCAGAGATATTTTTATCAGCCTGATTGATATAACATTCATGAAATTTTCTCACTTACTATGTGAAAACATTTTTGATCCGTATTTAGGAGTTTTCTCCTGACCCTTCAAATATGCACCACAAGTGTGACTTTTCCTCTTTCATATTTATATGGATGGAGCTGGAACATGTTCTCCTTAGCAAAGTATCTCTAGAATGGAAGAAAAAGTATCCAATGTATACACCCCTAATATGAAGCAAATTTATATCTTTCAAGCAAAGGCTACAACCCATTTATTGCACAAGATGATGGGGAAAGGGGAGAGGGAGGGAA
>CAUYRH010064839.1:0-32357 GCA_963574655.1 Perodicticus potto | reverse complement strand
TAAAATTTCTTTACTTAGCTTCTTTTTGGAGGATCTATCCAACACTGCTAAAGGAGTATTAAAATCTCCAACTACTATGGAGCTGGAGGAAATCACGTTACTCATGTCTATTAGAGTTTTTCTTATAAATTGAGGTGCATTCTGGTTGGGTACATAAATATTAATAATTGAAATCTCATCATATTGAGTGGTACCTTTAACAAATATGAAATGTCCATCTTTATCCTTCTTTACTTTGGTTAGTTTAAAGCCTATTGTATCTGCAAATAAGATTGCAACACTTGTTTTTTCTGTTTTACATTTGCCTGGAATATAGATGACCATCCCTTCACCTTGAGTCTAAATTTATCTTTTAAGGTAATGTGAGATTCTTGTATGCAGTAGATATGTGGCCTGAGTTTTTGTATCAAGTCAGCCAATCTATGCCTCTTTAGAGGACAATTTAAACCATTCACATTAATTGAAAGTAATGATAAATCCTTAGAAAGTCCAGAGGACATTTTTAATCCTTTCATCACTGTGGAAGATGAAATTTGATAGTTTCTGGGTGAGTTTACTTTTGTGGTGGAGGTTTGTGCTGGTCATTGTGGAGGATAGGTGTTAGAATATCCTGGACAGCTGGTTTAGTTATAGCAAATTTCTTCAGCATGTGGATGTCATTGAAGTATTTAATCTCTCCATCATAAATGAATCTCAGTTTATCTGGATACAGGATCCTGGTTTGAAAATTCTTTTGTTTTGGGAGATTAAAAGTAGATGACCATTCTCTTCTAGCTTGAAAGGTTTGATCAGAGAGATCTGCAGTTATTGTAATATTCTTCCCCTTGTAGGTGATGGATTTCTTACATCTGGTTGCTTTCAGAATTTTCTCTTTTATATTAACTTTAGTGAACTTAATTATGATGTGCTTTTGGGATGTCTTCTTTTGGTTGGGTCGTGCTGGGGTTCTGAAACTGTCTGCTATTTGAAATTCAGAATCTCTTGGCATGTCTGGAATGTTCTCTTTTATAATCTCATAAAGAAGCGACTCTGTGCCTTGTGACGCCACTTCATCATTTTCAGGTATCCCTATAAGGCGAATATTGGTTTCCTTCGAGTTGTCCCAGAGCTGTCTGAGAGAATGATCCATTTTTGCCTTCCATTTCTCTTCTTCTTTGGAAGTTTGTGAGTGTTCAAAAGCTTTATCTTCCATGTCAGAAATCCTTTCTTCTGCTTGCTCTATTCTGTTACTGGGGGATTCTACTGTATTTCTTACATCTTGGAGGGCTACAACTTCTTGTCTCAATGTGTCAAAATCTTTGGTCATTTTGTCTTTGAATTCATTCAGTTCTTGAGACATCTTGTGGGTCATCTTTTGGATTACTGCTTGAAATTCTAATTTCATCTTTTTCTCTTTTTCTCCATTGCGCTGATCTTATTTGCTATCCAGACTCTGAATTCAACTTCTGACATCTCAGCCATTTGCTTATGCAGAGGATCTTGTGCTGTATCTACCTTGTCATTCCTTGGGGGAGTTGATCTACTCTGGTTACTCATATTGCCAGAGTTTTTCTGTTGATTCCACCTCATGATTATTTTTCACTGTTGCCTATGACTGTCCTCAGAGTTTTGGAGGTGTCTCTCCCAGATAAGACCCTGGCAGGATCACTCTGTTGTTATTGGATCTTTGTAGGGAGTGACCTTGTGTAGCTCCTCTCGGACTGCCCCACCCAGGGAGTTCTGGCTGCAGGAGCAGCTCCAGAGTGTGGCACTCCGGGATCAAGCAGCAGGGCATGGAATGGGTCACCCGGTGGCCTTTGCAAAGGGAGCCCATGTCTGCAGCAGTCTCTGGCTGGGAGGAGGACTCTGGAGGGAGGGCACGGGTAGTGCAGCCTCCTAGATTCCTGGCCGGACAGGTGGGGCTGGTGCGGAGGCAGAGAAGGTAGGGTAGGAGGCAGGTTGTCTGCTTCCCAGAGTTCCTGGCCCAGGCAGGCAGGCGTAGGCCTGGCGGAGCCCTGGCTTGTGTGGGCGGCAGGCGAAGGCCCGGTGTGGGGGTCCCAGCGGTGTCCCTGGCCACAGCAGGTCAGGTGGCGAGGCAAGGCCTGGCTGAGTCCCTGGCTGCTGTAAGCAGAGGGCTGAGTCCCAGAGGACGTGGATAAGAGCCACGCAGGGGTCCCGGCGGGAGGCAGGCCGAGGCCGGGCAGAGCACTGATCACCCTGGGAGGTAGTCCCAGTGGACTTCCTGGCTGCTGTTGGCAGTGGGTCAAGGCCCATCGGGGTGCCAATTGGGGCCATGCAGGGGTCCTGGTGTGTGGAGATCCTAGCCGCTGTGGGCGGTGGGCCTGGGGCATGTATTGCAGCCTGGTGAGGGTCCTGGTGGGCTGCAGGCCAAGTCTGGGCTGGGCACAGATCGCCCAGGGAGTCCCAGTGGACTTCCTGGCTGCTGCTGGCAGCAGGTCAAGGGCTAGCTGGGTGCCAATTGGGGCCGTGCAGGGGTCCTGGTGGTGTGGAGTTTCTGGCCTCTGTGTGCAGTGGGCCTGGGGCATGGATGGGCAGGGGTCTCGGTGGCCGGCGGGCTGAGGCCTGGCAGGGCACAGATGGGCACCACGGGAGAGTCCCTGTGGACTTCCTGGCCACTGCTGGCGGTGGGCTAAGGCCCAGCAGGGTGCAAATGGGGGGGGGAGTTCTGGCAGAGTTTCTGGCCACTGCAGGTGGTAGGCTGAGGCCCAGTGGAGCACAGATTGGAGCCGTGTGGGGGTCCCTGCAGCATCCCTGCCCTGGACGCTCAGTGGGGCCCCGAGTCTCTTACCTGGCTCTCGGCCTGACCCAGCAGATAGGGAGAGTGGGCGTTGCTCAAGTCCTCCTCCCTCAGTTTCAGCAGAGGTCAGGCTTCTGGCACATCAGGTATGGGGGAGGGTATCCTGGAAGTTTAGAATGGCGGAAAAGTTTAGTTCAATTTTTCTGCCTGAAGCTTGGTTTCTGGATGTCACAGCTTGCCTCAGAGGTGACCTGTGGCTATCACTTCTCTCTTCTCGGCTGGGCTCTCAGTCTTCAGCTCAATTGGGCAGTTTCTGAAGGCCATCTTTACTTTTGGACAGGAGCCTCTGTCAAAAGCTGCTTCCAGTCGGCCATCTTGCCCCTCCCCTCAATATGCTCTTTCTTTACTTACAAGCCTTATTCATATCAACATGTCAATAGTGCCATGACTGAAAAACCTACACTCTTTCTGTATTTTCAATCCCAGGGAACAGTGCTCACATTCACTCACCCCATGATCCTGAATCCTGGGAGTCATTTCAAGCTCCTTATTCCTCATATGACTGTGCATCAAGATTTTATTTTCTTACTGTTTCATGATTTCTGTTCCCATTGTTCCTCCTCTGTTATTACTGCCTTAGTTTAGACTTTCATAATCTTTCTTCATAAGTATTGCAATAATATGTTGATTGGCCTCCCTCTTAAAAGTATTATGCACAATATTGCAGTTAGAGGAAACTGTTGAACATATCAATCTAATCATGTTATTTCTGGGCTTAAACTTTTTTTCTGCAGTTCTCAAAGCCTTTGCAAGTAAAAGCAGAAACGATCTTGCATTTTCTAGTCCTATATTATTAACAGCCAATATTTTTTCATTCTTGGGTTTTATCAACACATTTACTTAGCACTGTGAGCCAGGCACATTTATTTACATACATTTAATGTACTCCCCAAACAACCGTTAAATGAAGGTATTATTTTTTAATCCCATTTATAGTTGAGGGAACTGAGACATAAACCCTTTAAGGATTTTGTTGAAGACCACAACAAAACTAGAAGCGTATGTTCAGAATTTGAACCCAGGTGGCCTAATTCCAGAGTACAGAATACCGTTGGTTTTCCTCCCACACTACTGGGAGAAAGCCTGTGCTCAAGAACACATTTTTTCCTCTCCTTTTTCTTCCTTGGACGATATATCAACAAAATTGGGTTAATGCTTATTTTAATGTTTCCTAATATTGCCATGCATGGATAATTTCTTTTTAATAGTATAATAAATGGCCCCCGAAGGCTACCCAAAACACAAATTAAGACCTTCACCAGGCATCCTGAAACTTTTTAAACAGGGGGTCAACTCACTGTCCCTCAGACCATTGGAGGGCCGGACTATAGTTTAAAAAAAAAAACTATGAACAAATTCCTATGCACACCGCACATATCTTATTTTGAAGTAAAAAACAAAACAGGAACAAATACAATTCACATCAAAGAATGTGGCCTGTGGGCCGTAGTTTGAGGACCCCTGAACTTAACAATAATGTAAACCCCCAAATGTGGTCCTTCCACTTATTCCTTTTCCCCTACTTCTCTGAAGTAACCATTACTATGATTTTACTTTTCTTTTTGTATAGTCTTATTGCTTCCATATGTATTCCTAAAATGTATATATTTTTATTTTAGATGCTTTTCATTTCAAAAATCTATCATTATGCATGTAAGCTTTGGGGACATATTATTATTAAGATTGATCTTTGTCATATACTCTGAATGACTATATAATAAACCATTTTGTGAATGTACTTCATTTTATTGATCTATTTTTTTAGTTGACAGGCATTGGTTTGTGTCTAGGATTTTGATGTTTGTGGGCAGTGCTGGTGTGTATATTTTTGTACATGTTTTCTCTTCCATTGTGCACAGGTTTCCTTAGGACCAAGCTCATTTTCTTTATTCCTATTCTATACCACTTTCTCCCATAGCTACATTTAAAGTCATTCATTCAATAAATATTTATTGAATTTTACCTACTATGAGTACCAACATTGTTCTAGGTACAGAGAAAAAAGCCACAAAATCCTACATTCATACAGCTAATGGGGAAGACAGAAAAGACACAAATAAGTAAATAAATACAAGAGTAAATCACAGCTTACCTTCTTCCATTTGTCACTTTGTAGTGATTGCTATAGCACTTCTAAACTCTTTGCATGTGAGGTTTAATACTGAATCTAAACCTTTGCCCATTGTTTTACTTTGCATAGAATATCTTTTGAACCCTTACTTGTCTAGCTAACTTTTATTTCCTTTTGTCATTGCAGATTCAGCTCAGATATTACCTTCCTCATAAACTTTAGGTGCTATCTCTGTGACTTGGGATAAGGGCCACATTTTTGCTCTCACATATCTCCTTATCATCTCTCTCTCCCATGTTCTGTCTCCTCGAGGGTAGTAAATAAAATTTTACTTATTTTTAAATACCTCTAGTGACCATTGTGATTACTAGCAGATAAAAGGTGTTCAATAGATGATTATTGGAAAATAAAAAAAAAAAAAACACCTTGAAGTGATTCTCTAAATTCTGGGATAATATCTTCTGTAGAAATTTATTCTTGGGATTTTATTTTAAAAAGGAATTTTAGTTCTGTATAAGGACTATATGATTAGAGAATTTCTTCATTTATGAAACACAAATGCCATCTAGTCATGCCCTTACTCAAAGGAATGAGACCACCTTCTCATTAATTCATTCAAGAGATATATTATTCAAAGGTGATCATTAATGACTGTGCTTTATGTACAGGGGATCAAATGGATCTAAAAAAGAAAATCTGATAAAGAGTTTTAGAAAGCATTGTGATTTAATGGAAGGAGCAATGCCCTAGAAGTCACCCAAAAGACCTTGTTGATGTTCTATGTAGAGGGAAATAGACTTATGTAATGGCGAAGAAAATAATTCCCAGTCCCAGAGAATGTGATCTGAAGGACAGGAGAATGACAAGTTTATTACATGCATTTTTTTACAAAAAATCTAATTAATATGAGAGTACATAAAATTAGGCCACATTGCTTGTGTTTGTGAGGAGAAGTCTAAGTTGTAGCTATGTCCCACACACAGGAAGTGTGCCACACGCCATCACATTTTTCCCACTGGGAAGGAACCTGCCAACCCCTCCTCTCTCCTTCTTGGTTCAGTTGAGCTTTCCCTTATGAGAGCACATCACTGTTAATCTACATGTTTCAAATCAATATTGAGTATGTGTGAATGTATTCTTTGTTACAACCTGGATGGATCTTGAGTACTCTCTATAGCTATGGTTTTTATGAAAAAAGATTTTGCTCATTTAGAAGAAAGGCTTTCCTAGAGATTTAGACCTTAATGTAGCCCAAAGTTCAGAAGAGCTGACATTTCTAATCTTTTGATCTGCATTCATAATCGAAGACAATAGGTTATCTCTCTTTCATTTATGTTTATTTTCCTTTACCTTAATAGTCCTCTTCACAGTGAATGGAAAGAACATGTAGCCCTTCCTCAGTTCCTATTCTGGACTGCAATAAGGGATAAAATCAAAGAAGAGTACACTGATTTGCAAACAAAATAATACTTATTGACACTTTCTTGTTTTAATTTTTTTTTTTTTTTATTGTTTGGAATTCATTGTGGGTACAAAGAATGAGTTTACACTGATTGCATTTGTTAAGGAAAGTCCCTCTTATAATTGTGTCCCACCCCTAATAGGTGTGCCCTACACTGTAACTGCCATCTCCCTCCCTCTTCCCCTCTTCCCCTCTCTCCACTTCCTCTTTCCCTTTCTTCCCACCTTGTATTAAATCATATTCTGCCTTCATATTGGAGGACACTCTCTTGAGAGATGGAGGGGGGTTTCTCAGGGCCAAGAAGATGAGGAAAAGAGAAGAAAATGGGCAAGAAATCAGCAGGACGAGGATCCTAGAATGCAAAATTGGGCAATGAGAAATGTAGATGCTGCATATGAGCAGAAATTTGACCTTGAATATGCACAACAGTCTTGCAGATGTGGTTCTTAAAAGATACAACAGGTTTGGTGTACAGTATGGATTAAGGCATTAAAGAAAGGGACAGAGGGGCCTCAGAAACCAAGATGAGAATGGGAATCCAAGTGTGGGAGCGAGAAACCAGAGAGCTTTCGATCGGTAGGCATGTAAGCAGTGTAAGGATTGTTTGGACTTTATGCTGCTGTTGGGTCAAATAGGACTGGAACCATTTTATTTCCACATTGAAGGAAAAGGTGACCCAGATTGTCTAGAGTTCTTACAGATGTTCAGAGGGCAGATGTTTGCATTAAACTTAGAATTGCAGCAGGTATTTGTGACTGAATAGGCTTGAAGAATTGCATGTTGTTAAACCCAGGAAGTTTCAGTGTGGCCCTGAAAAGGGTGAGGTGAGCATATGGGTTTAATAGTATCAGCATCTTGCAGAGTTCCTTTTCTTAAAAAATAAAGAAAAGTGTATTTTTTGCTTTTTAGAAATACATTTTAAAGTATTAGAATTCAGTATTAAAGGTGACTAGAAAAGATAACTTAAATGATATGCAATAGAATATGTATTCTTTTCTTAAGAGCACCTATCATTTGGCACTTTTGTTTGTTTGTTTGTTTGTTTGTTTGTTTGTTTGAGATAGTCTTCCTCTGTCCCCCTGGGTAGAGTGCTATGCCATCATAGCTCACAGCAACTTCAAACTCCAGGGGTCAAGCAACCCCCTTGCTTCAGCCTCCCAAGTAGCTACATGTGCTTGCCACAACTCCTAGTTTTTCTATTTTTAGTAGAGACAGGGTCTTGTGCTCTTGGCTCAGGCTGGTCTTGAACTTCTGAGCTCGAACAATTCTCCGGTCTTGGCCTCCCAGAGTGCTAGGATTACAGGCATGAGCCACCATGCCCAGCTTAAGAATAACATTTGGATTTTAGAAAGTCTATATTTGGACAAGAAAAGACAGTCACTGTACTTTTATATTGTATCCCTAAGGATAGGTTTGACAGCATGTAACTGAAACCTGCAAATAACAATGGTTTAATTAAGCAGTGGCTTATTTTTCTCTCACAGAAACAAAGGCAGGAATGAGCTACCATGGCTACTTTGGTACCCCCGTGGTCATCAGAGACTCAGTTTCTTTCTCATTTTGCTCCATTATCAGAAATATTAATACATGTCGCTACTCTGCAATCCCTAATGGCTGCATAAGATCTAGCTGTGTGTTCTCATTTTGGAATGTATGAAGAAGAAATTATTTGAAAAGGGATATGTCCTTGTAAAGACAACCTGGAGTTCTTACCATTGACTTCTGCTTACCTTCCACTTAACAGAATGTGGACTGAGAAATGTTAGTTTATTTAGGACAGCTTTGTGCCTAAATTAAAATTAGAGATTGGGAGAAAATTTATAGTTTCTGCTACCATCTTTCATATAGCCTGAATTCTGTAGCTTTATTACTCAGTGGAGATACCATTGACAGGGGACAAATGGTGAGCATAATTGACAGATAGTTAGGAAATTTACAGCATTCAGCAAACGATTTAAAAATAGTAGCCAAACAGATGTTATCACTACATATGGATAGGAAAGAAGAGGGGAGAAAATTGTGAAGAAGAGGGGGAGAGGGAGAGACAGACAGAGGGAAAGAGAGAGAGGTTCTTTGTGACTAATCTAATAAGGGAATATTTAAACAGCAAGGCACACTTCTTTCTCTAAAATATTGATTTTTCATTTTAAGTTGGGGCCAAATATCAATATAGGTAAAATTGGTAGTTCCCAGAACTGATGAGAATTCACAGAGCTTAACAAAATGAATGCATGGCTTGATCTTATTGCATCATATTAAATGAATGCATGGCTTGATCTTATTGCATCATATTTACAAGGAAAAGAGAGTATTGATCAACTCCCTTTAGGACACCATCTCCAAATCACTATTGTTTGAAATAGCCATATTGCCAAGATGTTTATGTGTGCTGTTTTTTGTTCATTGTAAGGGAATTCAGACTTTGTATTATTTTGTACATTGTAAGGGAATTCTCAAAACTTTGCTAGTTTTGTGAAATGGCCTTCTGTTAAGAGTGTCAGGAGGAAACTGTTTTAATATGTAATATGTGAATCCTGGGTTCCTGTCTTTACTCAGTTGCTGAAACATGATTTAATTTATAAAGGAGTACACTATCTCTGCCTTAGTTACACTCCTAGGAACATTAGAAACGTTAGGCCTTGTTCATTTTCTATGTACAAAAGAAGAGGATGTCATAAAAAAAAAAAGTCACTTATTGTTACATTTTTGATTACCAAAAGGTAAAATCTAACTTCCCTGAAAGTAGAAGGATTCCTAGGGCATTTTTACCTTTGTTCCTTCTTTGACTCATTTTAAAGCCAGCTTCTATTATTTTGCATCACAGCTCGTAAAAAACAGCCTGTAGCTACAACAGCATCTGAAAGCATTCACGCTTTAATTGCTTCACATACAACATTTAGTAATTACTAAGTTGACACACTTCATTTATCTAAATTTACCCAGCTATAATGAAAGCTTCCCACATAATTTTCTATTGTGAATGACAAATACACATAACTCTACTTGTTTGGAATGGCCCCCAAAGAAACTTACATGTAGTAGCTATATACCTTGAAACTGCAAACTATAAAGAAGCTCTTATATTCATTTCAAGGTATTGATGATTAGAAAAAAATAGAGTTTGCCTTATTAAATTAAATTCTAGAGGAAAGAATTAGCCTAGAATCTGTAATAATGGTTATAAGTCTGTTGTGTCTAAGGTTATTTTGTTTTTTATTTAGTTAGTTTTGCAAGATGGTAAAAAGTTAGATTCAGACAATAAATTCCAGGTATCTATGTGCTTAAGTGTTCAAGAAAACACAGAATAAGAGTCCACTAATCCAGACCTCTTTTCCAGATATGAAGAATGCAATTAAAAAAATCAGGTAACGTTTGACTTAGATTTGAAAGATATTAGTATTAATCTTTTATAGCACATTCACAAAAGCTATATAATTAGTAGGGTAAGTGCCAAATGAGTGCTAAAGATACAAATATGCTGAAGAGTTTTTGTGGATAGAAGGTAAGGGGCCTTCTGCTGGAGCACAGCAGATAGATGAGTCAGATACAGATTAATGGAGAAGGTATAGAGTAGAATTCCTGGAGGATGCAGTTAAGGAGCAAGAGATTGCAAGTAGGAATGAATAGATATGTTCTGACGTCTGTGAAAACCACAGTGTTCATCCTAGAGCATGAAATGAATGGGAGTGATTAATTTGGTCAACATGTTGTAGACCTTGAACTTGATCCTGTAGCCTATAGATAAAATTCCAAGTATTTGATCTAGAAAGATATGTAAAAGTGGTGTTTGGGATGATTAGGCTGCAAGTACCAAATGAGATGGTGATACCATTAGCTAGTGGTAAAGATCAAAGTGGCTTTCAAACTTGCTAAAGTTAAAATCACCTAGGTCAATTGTTAAGCATGTGGGATCTAGGACAGTGCCTGGAACATAGCAGATACTTGACATACACTTGTCGAATTGAATTGACTTTTTATCAATCATGAGGCTATCGAAATCCAGGTGTTATTTGTTCAGGGTTTGCAAGTGATTGTCATTATAGGTATTGTGTTTTAATAGGAGAGGTGAGAGTGCTGCTAAATCTGTCAACATTCAAATGAAAATAAGTTATAATACAGAATTGAGTCATCCATATACTTCACTCACTTAATAATTCATCCATACGGTTATTCTTTTGTTGACTTAATAAATATTTAGCATACATCAGGGATACCAGGATACAGAGGTAAATGAGATATACAAAGTCTCTGGCTTCATGGAACTTATATTTTGACATAAGGGACTAACAATAAACATGTGTGAAATATTACAGGATAATAGAGAATATATCTTGTCTTTGTCTTCAGTTCCTAGTACAGAACTTCAAAAACTCTTAGAATTTCCTTCATCATAGAGTGTCTTTGTTATGCTAATGAGGAGGCTAATGATGGTTCTCTAGATAGCTTTAGAATGGGACCTGGTGACCAGGAAGACCCACCATGTGACTAGGGGGTTGGAACATTGTGCTGGCCTGCCCTTTAAGAGTAGGGGGGAGTAGGGTGATGAAGATACAGTCTATTCAGGAGCCTACAAACATAAGCTCCAATAAGAATTCTGCCCACTGAGATGAGTTTTGTGATCACATTGATGCGTGGGGAACGTGCACCCTGATTCTATGTGGAGAGGGGCTAGAAGCTCTGTGTTCTTTCTCAGACCTCTCCTATATGTGTCCTTTATAATAAAACTATAATCATAAGCATAGCACTTTCCCATGTTGTTCTAGAGGGATATCAAAGCTGAGAGGATTATGGAAACTTGTGAACTTATGGACAGTACATTAGAAGGGAGTGTGGGTTGGGGATCCCTAAAGAGTGACTGTCATTTGAAATAAGGATACTTTTATGGAGTACTGAACCCTTAACACGTGGGATCCACATAAATTCCAGGTAATTAGTGCTAGAATTGATTTAAATTGAAGTACACCCATTTTGGGGTGGCAACAGAAAAGCAATAAGTGTGTGAATAGTGTGAAGTAGTATACCTTTATTATTGATCCTTGAGGGGTTGCTTTAAGGAGAACATGAGTTAGAACTTGAGGAACTGGTGATATTTAAATGGACAAAAAAGTAAGGGTTAAAAAGTAGTCTGAAGCCCTTGCAAGTGCTAGAGTGAGACTTTTGGATGTCTAATATTTATGTTATTCAGATATTTTCTCTAATGGCTCACCCAAATAAGATGTTCTTCCTGACATCTAGGAACTGATAAAAAGGATATGTTTTGGTAATATTATCACTAATCAAAGCAATGCTAATGTTCATTCCTTGCTTATTTCAGTTTGTAAATGTCTTTTACATGCTATCTCATTATTTTTAAAATAACCCTCTGAAGTAGATTATTACTTTCTGCAGTTTTATGAATAAAGAAACTGGTGTCAAGAGAAGTGAAGAGAATTGCCCATGTTTTTATGGCTATAAAAAGACAGACTGTGCCTCAAGCTCCTGTCTTTTAATAAGGAATACATGTTCTCTACACTATAGCAAAACTTCCCTTTACAATTCAGGGCCATCGTTATATTGTTTGTTTGATTTGCGTGATGGTCAATTTTAGGTATTAACTCGACTGGATTAAGATAGTTGGTAAGCACCATTTCTGGGTATATCTTTGAGGGGGTTTTCAACATTGGAATCAGTGGTCCTCCACCCTTACCCAATGTGGGTGGCCACCACTCAATTCTCCCAGATAGAATAAAAAGGTTGAGGGAAGGTGAGTTCATTCCCTTTCTTTTGGAGCTAGAACACTCATATTCTACTGAACTCAAACATTAGAACTTCAGGTTCGCTGGCCTTTTGAATTTTGCACTTACACCAGCAGCACCACAGGTGCTCAGACCTTTGGCCTCAGATGGAGAGTTACACCATGGCTCCCTTGGTTCCCAGACCTCGGAACTTGAACTGAGCCAGATTGCTGCTTGCCTGGTTCTCCAAATTTATAGATAGCCTGTTGTGGGACCTCACAGCCTCCATAATCACATGAGCCATTTTCCCTATTAAATTCTCCTTTTATATCTATCTGTCTGTCTATCTATCTATCTATCTATCTATCTATCTATCTATCTATCTATCTATCTATCTATCATCTATCTATTTGTTTCTTTGCAGAATGCTGACTAATAGAATTTCATTTGATTTTCATTTAGCAATATTCATTTCATTTTCATTTAGCAAAATTAACAAAACTCCAAATTGCTATTGAATAGAATAATTAATGGATCCCAAAGGAAGATAGAGATAGAATCCATAATTGTACTTTAAGAGTAGTGTTCTATTTCTCATTGACTATTCAAGTCCATTCTATAAGGGTCCAAAATAAGACAATGCTTGTGGACCATGGAATGAATCAGATTTTTTTAGCAGTGGAAGGCATTTTATCTGTTATGGGTGCCCAAAACAATGTCTACAACTGTGAACTGAAGTTGACAACTGGTCAGAGTTGGGGTCCTTCTAAAGCAGTGGTTCTCAACCTTCCTAATGCCATGGCCCTTTAATACAGTTCCTGTGGGTTGTGACCGATAGGTTAAGAACCGTTACTCTAAAGGAATGATTCCTGTAGAAAACATGTTTTTCTTTACCGTGTAAAGTGTCCTTAAGTTTAAGCAAATATGAGAGCACTAAACCTAGGAATTTTTATCAGGCATTTTGAAACTGAGTGGGGTTTTGCCAAGTTTCAGGGTCTTGGTGTATTCCTATTGGTTGATGTTATGAATGATTCCCTTTTGTAATAAGACAGAAGGCACTTGTAGTGTACTCAGTAATTTATATTAAAAGTCATAATAATTTTCCTTTGAATAATATTATTTTTGAAAATATCTTGGTAGTGAATTTTTC
Organism: Perodicticus potto; assembly: GCA_963574655.1. Classification (NCBI taxonomy): domain Eukaryota; kingdom Metazoa; phylum Chordata; class Mammalia; order Primates; family Lorisidae; genus Perodicticus; species Perodicticus potto. The sequence goes on along the minus strand of CAUYRH010064839.1, from coordinate 19,163 downwards.
TTATCTTTCCAGCTTTCATGACTGAGGTGAGGAACTTGAAAATGCTTCTTTTTTTTTTTTAACAGTAAAAACTAACTTAATGTTAAACATAACAGAAAAGCAAATTTACTACTTTTCTTTAGAAATAAACACAGAATCAAATGAAATGTGCTCCCAATTATCACATTCATTAAGGACAATTTTGAATATAATAATGAACTTTTTGCTTCTGATTGAAGATAGAAATTTATGATGATAAATTAGTGAGTATTTCTTTTGGAAGTTGACAAATTATAGGGCTAAGTGAATACAATTAATAAAATCATTCACCACCTACATGAAAATTATAAATATAAATCTAAAAAGCCCCCCCAAACATCTTTCACATATAAATGTAGGTCTTTCTTTGAGGAAATGCCAGATAAACCAGATAAAAATTAACCTTGAACACTACTGTGGCTTCATCTGGTTGACTTGTCTGCCCAAGAGTCTGGGTTTGAGGCATTAACTTTCTTGTGTGCAGACAAGGGTGACTCCCATTAAACCTAGAGCAAAATTAGAGAATCTCTTATTTCAGGTTTATCAGGTGCTGCTCAATCACACTCACTGCAGGAATCACAAAGCTTTAGGCATGTTAACTGGCATGAATGTGAGCTGGTTAGAAGAAACAGCTTTAATAGAGATCACAGTAGAAGTGGAACACCGGAAATTGCTACCTGTTAAATTCAAGTCTGTTACTGGTGGTCAGACTAACAGGCTGATAATAGAAGTAGAAAGTAAAGATGTTGATGATGATGATAATAATGATCATTATTAGAAATGGCCTCCGTATGTTGAGTTCTTAATTGATTGGACAATGTGTTATGCATATATTACTTTTTGTACCTTCCCAACAATATGAAGAAATTATTATTATTCTCTTTCTTCAGAGGAGGAAACAGAATGCACCAATATTGCTTTTATGGAATTCTGCGCTTATATTGTCATTAGACCTTCTCTACACTTCACACAAGTTCTCCTTTGCCTAGAAGGTCATCTCTCTCCTCTACAAATCAGTGTGTCTTTTATTTTGGGTCATCAAGAAGTGTTGACTGCCATGACTCTCCAGTATAGAACTTAAACTTCAGTGTAACTTTGGTTCAACTCTTTTTAATCATTTTTTTAGTTATGTTTTCCATACTCCCACTCAAAGTTCTCCAAAAGTTAGAGAATATCTTCTATTTCTTTTGAATCCTCCCAAGATTCTCTGGAACAATGCTCTAATTGGAATAGAAATCCTATACATTTTATTTTTCAGTGAGATTGGAATCTACTATGTTTTTAAAGATTTCTGAAAAATGAAATGACGCTTCCTCCCTTGTTAGCACTTCTCAAAGTCTATCAGCATTAACTGTCAAGATGTTTGCCCTTGCTTCTTGCCAGATTACCTCATGCCAGTCCTTCTCTTCACTGAATCTTTCGAACTTTCTCTGTGTGATAGCCCTTTATATACTTGTTACATGTTTTATGTCTTCCTTCATCTGCTTGAAGACAAACTAATATCAAATGATCATTATAGATTTATTTATTTTAATATGGATATCTTCCTTTTTATTATCTTCTAAATAATTAACATCAGAGAAAACATCTGAAACTAAATATAAATTATTATTCTAGTTCTCTTGTACTTCTTTGCTCACAGAAAATCATGCCATACCTATGTTCTGTAATCATTAGTTTTCAAGTTAGTGACTTGTTTGCAAGGCTCTTTGAGCTTGGATTATCTAAAAGTTACATTCATAGGCATTTCTTTTTCTTCTGTAGAAATTCGGGTTTTAGTTTTCTTGTAACATTTTTTTTGGTTTGTTTTTTTAAATTTAAACAATGGTTAGATGTTACAAAGTAGATGGCATTGTCTCAACTGTACATGGATTGTCAGGACTGGGGTCTCTTCCATCTTTCTCTATGGGAGTTCTAAACTTCTCTCTTTCATACAACACTTTAACTTTTAATTAAAATGGGGAAAGAAAATAAGTTAGAAAGACACCCGACTATTTTAAGCTAGAAATGTTGAACTTTTAATTATAATTTAGTTGTGTATTTCCCTAGGAATATAGAAGCTGTATTTATAAAGATAGGTTTTCTTATGGTGGTAGATTGAGGTATTGATGCTTAAAATGAAAATGTTTCAGTTTTTTCCTTGAGCACACCCAGACCCTAATCCCTGTTTTAAAGTGTTCTTTTTAGTGTCACATTGCAAAATTAATCTTTCCATTTGCTTCACTCCACACTGTTTAATACTGCTTGACTCTACATAAAGCACCGTGACATGAGCTTTAAATAAAAGCTGGATATGGCCAAGTAGTGTGCATATTGTGTTTGGGATTAAGAAACTAAATTTGACAGGTAATGGAGTAGGATTTAACTGCTCCATGATGCTAAACTGTGAGGTGTTATGTCAATCATCTGTCTAGAAATATAAGCTCTGAAAGGAAAGTGAGATGTGTTTCAGATGCCTACTCACACAAGCAAAAGGTTAGCTCCTCAAGGAAGGGTAGTGGGCAGACTGCTACTCTTCATCTATCTCTAGGGGAGTCTGAGAGTTAAGGCCATCATACAAATAGGCTTATATGCTAGAGGATTAGCTAGGTTTCCTTGGAGACATAATAAAGAAACTTCTGCTACAAATGGCCAGTTCCTTATATTAAATAAAGGGAAAACAAAACTTAAAAGCAGGGAGGGAGTGAATGTGGAACATTTACAGAGTGTTTCTTACTTATCTAAGAGAAAAGCATGTCAAGTATATAAGAGGCATAGATTTTGAAATATTTCTTGCTAAGAGAGTTGCCAATAACATTAAGCACCTGCTATTATCCTTGATGACCAGGAAGTTTTCAACCCAATTTTATATTCAATCATGATAACCATATTAGTTTAAATCTTTGATAAATTTGCTATAATTTAATATTTTCCCCTATATTTTAGCTGTCCTAATTTTTCCTTGTAATTCTTTCTTTGAAGGAGAGAAGATGCAATTAATAAATGACAAATACAATGCCCTCTGAAAATACAAATTATCCATCTATCCATCTATCTACTTTGAAGGATGACACAAAGAGTGCTTGGAACTAAATTGCTGAAGTGTGTGATTATGCATTTAGTCCAGAGTCTCAACTTGATGTGTAGTGCTTTTACTGTGCAGCTCCCATTAACACTGATTGTCCAATTTAGTGCTTCATTAATGAGCCATAGACCACTTGTAAATTTCTGACTTACAGAATCAAACACATTTAAAGTTTTATTCTCCTGAAAATGTCTTCACCTGACAAGCTGATAATAAAATCTTTGCATTCTTGCGTCCACTTAACCCTTCTGCCATGTCAATTTGGGTTATTGTCAGTTGGCATTCTCTTTTTAAAAAATGTGTCTAACATTTATAGTGATAATAATAACAAGACCAAACATTTGCATGATGCTTACTGTGTGCTAAGTTTACTGTCATTTATTGAAGACTGATGATTTTTCAGGTGTGTTGTTACAAGTATTCCTTATATATTAACTTATTTAATGCACATGATGCCATGATATCACTATGCCTGTTATTTCCATTTTCTTGATTGAGTTACTAAGTGAGATTAAGTAATTTGCCAAGGGTTACACAACTGTGAATTTGCATCGGGAAAGTCTGGCTCTAGAGTATGCCTTCTAAAGCCTGATCTTATGTCCTAAGTATATATTCATTCCCAGAAAGCAGAAAACGGCTTTATAAAGGAAAAAAGGAGCTGATGGATTTGTCCACAATAGGCAAAGAACAACAATCTGCACAACAATCAACCTTTACATAAAGGTTTTGCTTTATGTTTTTTTGATAGAACTCTTAGTGACTATACCCACAATTATTTCATCATCTCTAAGGAAGCATAATGTATATTATGTCTCATATTCAAAAAACTGGCAATTTGTAGATAAGCATGGACCAAACTTCGAATAAAAAAATTGAAATTTCTGTCATTAAAAATCATAATATTGTCAATTGGGTCAATACACTTTGAAAACAATAAGTGATAAATATGCAAATTCCACCATAGCTGTGATCAATCAAGTAAGTAGAATGAATAAAAATATATAAAAGTATTTGTAAGATATTTGAGAAATTGACTTTGATAAGCAAAAACCCCACATAATTATTTCCTGCCTGAAGCCAGAAGAAAAAGTAATTATGTCTGGAGTGTGCTTTTACCCAATTCTGCCAGTTAAAATCATGCTCAGTCTTCAAAGTCCGCGTCTTCAGAGTAGCTTTTCTGATTCCCCAAGTCCTCTACAATATTTTGTGTGTCTTTGACAGTTCCTATGAAACAGCACTTTGTATATTGTCTTTTTGTGTATTTCTCTTACATGTTACAATATTTTGTAAATTCTTTGAGGGTAAGGACAATATCTTTTTCACCTTTCTACATTTTTATAAGCAATCAACAAATATACATTGATCCATTGATTGGCAGCCTCACATGGTCTCTAGTGATTTTGGGCCATTAATACACTGGGAAAACAATCTGTAAATCAGATTTATTCTAACACTTGTAATGAATGGATAGAACCTAAAATTATCAGAGAAAATTAAAATGAAAAAAAGCAATTACAAATGGACAGCAAATAAGGTGAGCTGCCTTACCTTGCAAGACTGGTTGAGTGAACAAGTTCTTAGCAGAGAATTAGAAATTATCTACTGCAAAATGTAGACTAGAAATAGTTTCCAGATGAGCTAAAGATTCTGTTATCTGTGTAACTAGAAAGCAATTAACCTAAAATATAACCAGTTCCACCTCATCTAAAAACTAGGAATGATAATATACTATGATAAATGAAACAGTGACTTAATGATGATTACAAGTGAAAGTCAGTGGTCTTAATGGTATATACTATCGTAAGACCTGGAGGGGGAGCCCACCATAGCGGAAATAACCTTTACATTATTCAAAAGTGATGGAGACACTATGTAATGGAAAGACAAATTTAAATATTATAACTAGAAGAACAAACTCTGTTTGAACCTATTTTAAATTGCACATGAACTTTATGGAAGTTATGTATCCTGTATTACTACCCAACTTATTTTGTTTTGATAGTGGTTTAACAAAAACCTTTACATTACTGAGTTGGCTTTCTACATGCCTTTGTACTATTTTTGGTATCCAGATTTTAGACTTACTTGTTTTAGTTACAACTTATTTTACATGCCTACTGATCAATAATCTTCTGGCTAATATCCTGATTAATCAGCAGTTCTCTTCAGATAAGGGGTAATGTGAAAATGATGAAATTATTCATCTCACGTGATAATTCCATCTTAGGCCAACCCTCTTGCCAAGGTGCATGCACAATGGAGTGCATGGTTTTCTTGGATATAGTTTAGGGCACAAAATATATGCATAGACATGCTCAGGAATTTCTTCTGTGTTTTTATTCATATTCATCAAGACTATAATAGTCATTCTCCTTTGGGCAGTGAGGGAGCCAAATTATGTCTGGACTGATTGTTTGGGTGCTCTGAAGACAGTTTCAGAGTATCATTTGGCTTTCAGTCAGTTACATAAGTAATTTTATCTACTTTATAAAGTAATTATCTACTTTATTCAGTTAATAAAGTAGATAATTTGCTGCATCCTTCATTTCTGCTTTTCTAAAAGTCTCTCTCTTCAGATCTTCTTGTAGGAAAACAGAACTTTTCTCCCAAGGACAGAGCACATCTTGAATACACAATGATGTATCTTAGCCACAGTGTATCTTTTAAATATAACATGGAGTATGAGTATACCTTAGGCTCATACTTTTGCCTATCTTTATAATCCCTTTTAATTACAAATTTTTATAGGATTTTTTTATTTTAATATTAAAAGTATACCCCATTAAAATTCTTGGTTGCTTTTGGTAACAGCTAAGTAGCCAGTGCTTGATAAATGCCTCATGCAAAGATAGAGCAACGTGAACAGCCTCTGAAACCATCATGAAAGATAGAGGAAGTCATGAAGAATCATTTGGAGGTAACTGAAAAAGGTTCACCATTTTTCACAAGGAGTGAGAGGTGAATTCTAGAAGAAGTGGAAATCTCTAAAGGTCACCTTTGAACTTTTACACTGGAGTAGATGTGGTAAAAAGCACAATATTGAAGCTATTAAAATTTAGATTCCTTATGTGATTTGCACAGAAAACACACTGTTTCTTTGAGTCATAAATCCTTTGGGAACAAGTCTGATGCCAGACAGAATGTGTAACTTAGAAACAGAAATGTGCATTTCCTCCCTAGGGTGGAAGAAAGGAATAGAGAATGTTTTTTAAAGTGCCTTTTGCATTTACATCTATAGGAGGAGGAAGAAAAAAACCCAGCACTTCAATTTTCTAGTCTGGTTCATTACTCATATTAGCAATGTTTAGGGAAAACACAAGACAGAATGAAATACAGTTCCAACTGGCACAGTGCAGCATTTAGGATTTCTAGAATACAGAAGAACACTCAAAAAATACACTGTAAATAGTTTCCAAAAAAGAAGAAACCTTAATAATTCCATAAAACCCTGTGTTTTAAAGTTCTGAGTTCATTCTAAAAATATAAACTCACAAATACATTTGGCAGTACAATAAAAGAAAATTTTATTGTGGAATAGAATCAAAATAGAAAATTTTATAATAGAATAGAATCAAATTTTAAAAAATTAGAGATAGTTACCTAAAAGAAAATATGTATTAAAAAAAAAAGAAAATATGTATTGCATTTATGCTGAGTATGATAATTTACTCATTAGATTCATGGCTTTGGTTATCAGCTTTATGTGGCTCATTGCCAAATTTGTATCTCTAATCTTGTTTTTCTTCAATATTCAGGTTCATGTCCCACCTATTTTTACTGCTATTTCTCACGTCAAGCACAATTCATTATTTTTTTGATATTCCAAGTTGACATTTTCCCCTGATTTTCTGTTGCTGATAATGATCAAGCCATTGTCTGTGTCCCACAGGTGTGGGTAACCTTGAAGTTATCTTTCACTCACAAGCTGTCTTCAGCTCCATCTCACAAATAAGTCACTAAATCATTTTCAGTTCTACCTGCAAACATCTCTTCCATCTATTTCTCTTTCTACTTTTCACTCTGTTTGTGCTCTTTGGAGCTACTACTGAAGGTTCCATATTGATTTTCCTAGTCCTTTTCTCCCCTGTCCATTCTTTCACTACCCTCAACTAAATCTTACTGAAACATCAACGTCATCAAAAATTTCCTCTTCCCAAAGGCATTCAGAAGTTGATATCAAGCAGAATTGTTTCTTTATGGTCTTCAAAAACCTTCATAACATTGCCTATCTTCAAGGAAGTAAAGTCTAATTCAAGAAACACAGAAAGCATATATACAAGATAATTATGTAAAGGATTATAAGATCCAAATGAAGGATTAAGATGACAACTGTCCATGCATTTTGAACTGAGGGAGAGTAGAACACACACCTCCTACCCTTCTAATATTTTTCCTATCCAAAGTAGACTATTTATTACTTATTGATGTATTTAACTATTTAACATTTTATCTTTTTGTCTGTTTCTTGTATGTATGATTTGAACTCCAGTGATATGTTAGCTCTTTGACATCATGATTATATGCTCAATACAGATGCTCCTTGACAGACAATGGTGTTGTTCATCTCAATAAACTTCTTATAAGTTGAAAATATTGTAAGTCGAAATGAATTTAATAACCTAAATTACTAAACATGATGGCTTAGCCTAGCCTAAGTGTGCCCAGAACACTTTCAGTATAGTATTCAATAAATGACATGAGATATTCTTGATCTTTTTTATAACATAGGCTTTAGTTAGATGATTTGACTCAGCATCACATGAGAATATCATACCACATACTGCCTGAGAAAGGACCAAAATTCAAAATTTGAGGTATGGTTTATATTGAATGTATATTGCTTTTTCAATATATTATAAATTCAAAAAAATGTAAGTTGGGGGCAGTTTGTATTCAATTAATTAATTCCACATTGAATTAAAGATCAGAAACAGTTATCCATTAATTATTATATCAATAATTATAATAATATAGAATTATATCACAATATTCATTTATGAAATTTCCATGAGTCTTCAGCACAGACTGAAAAAATATTCTATTATACTTTAATAATGAATCACACATAGCATTATAAGCAATCCTGATAGCATACTTATTAAGCTTTTTAAGAGCGTATTTATACTTTTTCTCAGATTGTATATTGAAGTAGTTTTACAATGGATAAGGGAATGTTTAGGTAATATTTTGATGTGATGATGCATGATAGGGTTTCAGAGCACAAGCTTTGGAGTTGCAACTATTCAGATACCAAGCTTGTTCTCTTTAGGCAATTTTCATTTGCTTATATGTAGAATTGGATAATAATTGTATGTGTTATTATTATATACTTATATTAGCAATGTACACAAAATATAATTTATTGTTATTATATTTTCTTAGATAATTTCTAAGGATGTTTACAAATGAAAAACATGAAGTAGTTATTAAGAGAGAAGTGATTGGAAACAGGTGATTATATGTGCTGATACATGTATAATTTTATCTGTGTCTATTGCACATGAACAACATAGTATGTGTGAGCAAAATTTAGGGATTCAAATAAAAAAAAGTAAGTTTTAATGATGTTTTTAAATTGTTAAAGCATATTATAGAAGATTATTGCTTTAGTGGGTAAATCCTGATTTGTCATGCATTCTATTCATTTATACATATTCAGATATATGTATTATCAAATATGTGTAAAACTATCTGAACAGTGCCTACCTTCAGAGATTGTCATCAAGCAAGCAATTGTTAAATTACTCTTGTGATTAATGTATGAGGAGTAATGCTAGATTCTATGAGAATGCATATAAGAGGGATATAGATTGTCTGAGGGAATCAGAGAAGGCTTTCCAGAGGAAGTAAAATTTAAGTTGGAAATAAAGGATGAAAAGTATTTATTAAGAGATATCCAGGAAGAGAGATTCATATGCAAAGTGCCCTGTATGTATGAATCTCCCAGGGACTGAGCTGTGCAGTGTGGCCGAAGGGGCAGAAGTGGGGAGATTCGTGTGACAAATGGGAAACTGAGGAAGGGCCCAATCTGTCAAGGCCTCTCCATTCTGGTCAGGTATATCGGATTTTCTTCTATGCGTAACTGGAAGACACCAAAGGTTTTAAGAAGAGCCACTAGACTCTTGTCTCATTTTAATGTTTGCAAATGAAGAAGCAAATTGCCGTGTTGCCACAGATAAGCCCATTTATTTCATTTTTCTTGTCTTCAAGAGATAATCAATAAATCATGGAGTTATTCCTGGGAGAAAATGGGAAAATTAGTGAAAGCGTTTATAATATAAACAAAACAAGTTGAGAGAGAGACAGCGCGTGTCAGTGTGCACAAGAGACAAAGATAGAATGAGAATGGGAATCCTTAAAGCACTGTTCATAGAACCTTGCCCATGGTCTCAAAGTTCTTAACATTTTACCGACAACATTGACACCATTCTGCAGGGCAAGGTCAGGAGTGGAAAGAGGAGTACAAAAAGTTGTGAATGATAGACAAGAACAACAGGAATTAAATAATTACATGTATGAATATAAGAAGGAGAACATTTTTGTGTTACTCCTGCAAAAAAGTTTAGGAATTAAACCTAGCTCAACTCAGTTGCAAAAAGAGCACAAAATATGATGAAAAATGTATAACTAATTTCATTATTTTATTCGTTTTTTCTTAATATATAAATCAGAAAGTCTGTATAGGATGACTACTGAAAGATCTGCTTAGAAAATTTTTTTTCTAGAACATTAACTTTATATCCACATTTTAAAATCAAAAACTCATACACTATAAGGAAAGGTAATGGAAATATATTTTGTTGGGATCTCTGACCTGCAGTAATGGCTGTACCGAATTGTTTTGGCCAAAAGGGTGCTTCTACTCAGTTTTAAAAGATCTCTTGAGTAAAACCTGTTCTATTGAAAGAATTTTCAAGGTGAACTGCCAAGTCAGAAGAAAGCAATAAGCCAAAATTCAGAGTAATTAAGATTATAATACGTGCACTATAGAAACAAGAAAGACCCCAAGAGGACAATGTCAAAGGTCATGCTGACACATTGACTTGTCCTGAAAAGACTACAGGATCTGACTGGAATAATTCTAGATGTATTTATAGAGCACCCATTAGGTGACTGGCACTGTTCCAAACAAACCTTCTGCATAGAGGAAGACCGGTTGTTTTCTGCAGAGAAGAAAATTGATTGCCTACCTAGGGTCAACTTTATGGGGAGCAATCTATTAGTTTTATTTATGGCTTGAACTCAGTTTCCTGCTGTAATAATTCAAATTCTGTAGGTACAGACTTCCTTCTTATTTAGATATTGACTGGAAAGGGATTCAGTTTAGAGTTGGCCTTTCAGTTAGTTGCAGGGGGGTGGACTTATGCTAATGAATGGGGCTGAGGCTTTCAAGGATTTGCTTTCATTGCTAAACCCTCACTACTTTCCAAGACAGATGGTTGGACTTCACAATAGTGGAAGCCTGTACACTCCATGCTGAAGGCGATTTATTAGGCTCAAGGCAAAATTAAATAAAGAAAAACATACATAAAAAGTTTGGTTTCTTAATATAAAATTCTGTATTTGAGTAAAGAATGAATGGTGAAAAAATCCAAGAGCATATTCATGGAGAGATAAGACCATGATTTTACTTTGGGAGTTAGAAATTCCAACTTAATCTCAATGAAATTGGAAATTTTATAAATTTTTAAATTATTGCCAATTGAGTCATATAGTCCAAATACCTAGATTTAAGAAAGTACAATCTCAAAGAGTTTTGATATTTTTTTAAGGGAAAAAATAAAAAAACTCATAGGAGCCTTTACTTTAATCATTCCTGGAACTTATGTATTCTCTTTACTGATACTAGGAAGCCAAAGACCTTTGTACAAATCAATTCTCAATGGGGACAAACCACTTGCTGAACTGCAGAAAGGTTATGGACATATCTACTTGAACAAAAATCATAAAATTTGAGGGAAACTGCACAACCAGATATGATTGACCTGCCACACAAGCCATAAATGTAAATCATAAGTACCATAGTGGTGAGAAGCAATTATTTTTTTGTTAAGATATAAATTGATTCCGGAATTTTTCAATGAGTTTAGAATTATATAAGCAAAATCAAAGCTTTATTGTCTGGTCATTAACTGCTATGAACATACATTCATCCTGCTTTGAGAATCTATTTGCCTTTTTAATTTTTAAACCATTTTCTATGTGTTGTAAGTAATGTAAATTACACCTTTAAGTGTGGTTGTGTTTTTGCAAAGTATATGCAGATGTTCCAACCTCTTACACTTTGAGTTGACTATTAAATATATTTAACCTCCTCTCATTTTTCTCAAGGATTCTTTTGCAGAAGGCCATTTTATAATGTTTTCTTCTAACTCTTCCTTTATAAATTCATATCTAATTAGAACACGGGGCCATACCAAAACCATCTTCTTTTTTTTGCAACCCTATATATAATTCTTAAATATTAAATTAGCAATCTCATTCATTTTATGGATAGGTTATTTAATTTTCTCACTGCCTTTGGATTGACCAAAAATCTTCAGCAATCTGTTGAAGATTTACTGCTAATAGAAAGGCTGAGGAATGAGTCATCATAAACCATTTATTTTAAAGACTTAATTTCACATTTCTATGTTAAAAGTAGTGAGTGAAAAGAATGTGAAAAGGCAGCACCTTTGGCCCTGGAATTTGAGCACATTATATATGAAATCACAGAAATACCCAGATCCTAAGAGAACAGAAGTATAAAATTCTTTTAAAACTACAAGTGAATTTTGAGAAGCTGCTATCAATTTTTATAATGTAGGCATAATGTGGTAAAACTGTGGTCAACAAATGTTTTCTCATTGGGATAGATAGTAAATATTTTAGGCTTTTCAAACCATGTAGTCACATCTCATCTCTGCTCCAGTACCAAGAAAACATCCAAAGACAACAAGTAAGTGCACGTATGTGACTGTGTTTTAATAAGAATGTATTTACAAAAATAGGTATTTGGCTGGATTTGGACTATAGGTGGTAGTTTACTGAGCTCTGTGGGATAATAGAATACATTGTGCACAGAACTGAAAAAAATAAAGTCGTTCTTTTGAATAGTTTCTGCTGTATCAGGGTTCTGAAGCATAGAGGTTCACCATTAATGAGAGGTTTGAATATTGCCTTTGCTGTAACTTCAGTTTTTTAAAAAAATTTTAAATAGCACTACTCCTTACCTATTTCAAATATGATCATACATCTGCAGCGCACAGAACGATATAGTCACATAAAAGACATTCTACAAAAGTACTGAATGAAAAAAGTACTTGCGGAAGTTGTTTTGCAAAATTCTACTTAAATATACTATTTCTCTACAGAATGTGTTTGTTGAAATATACTTTTATTACGACATTTACTATATTGTCTTATCAGTTATAATTTGATTTCCTTCTTTCAAATATGGGTTCCTCAAGGTCAAGTACTGTGAGTGTTTACTGTTGTATTACTGAAATCTAGCACAGTATCTTCCTTACTCTCTTTTGGGTGAAAGACCACATGGCATATAGCCCACCTTGATAGGCTAAGAATTTTACAAGCACCATAGGTCAGGGGCAATATTGTGTTCCATTTGCCCTCTCAGCTTTATTAAAGTACATTTGATAAATAAAAAGTGTATGCATTTATGGTGTACAATGTGATATTTTGATATAGAGAGACAAATTAAATCAAGCTATTTAACATATCCACCACTTCACAAACTTATAATTATTTTTTGTGATGAGAACATTTAACAACCAATCTTTTAGTAATTTTCAAGTACATAGTACATTATTATTAACTACAGTCACTATGCTGCCTAACAGATCTCTAGAACTTATTATCTTGCCTAACTGAACCTTCATACCCTTTAACCAATGTCACCCCAATCTCCACCTTCCCTCCTTTCACCAGCCCCTAGTAACTACAAATTCTATTTTCTTCTTCTATGAGTTTGAATATTTGAGATTCTGCAAATAAGTTTTTGTCTTTCTGTGCTTGGTTTATTCCACTTAAGATAATTTCCTACCTGTTCATCTGCATTTTGTCCAATGACAGTATTTTTTCCCCATGGCTGAATAGCATTCCCTTATGTACATATGACACATTTTCTTTACCTGTTTGTGCATGCATGGACACAGGTTGACTCCATGTGGTGGCTAGTGTGAATAATGATGCAATGGACAAATGAGTGCAGACATCTCTTCTGTGCCGTGATTTTATTTACTTTGGAGATATACTCAGAAGTGGGGTTGCTGGATCACATTGGCAGTTCCATTTTTAATTTTGGGGAGTACTTTCATACTGTTTTCTAAAATGGCTGTATTAATTTCCCTTCAAGTTAGGGTCATTTTCTAACCTTGTTTTCATTCTCTGCTCTTTAAAAGATTGACTGAAATTACTGGCTGGCATTCATCCAGTTTGAGAAGATATCTTTAACAATAATTTAAAAGACAATCTAGTTTGGGATATTATAAAGCATTGATTGTGAATGATGCCTTCCATACCAAGAATGATAACTGAATATGGTATACTAAATATTTACCAAACAACGTGTATATCACAGTGTAACAAATATACAGCATATTTTTTATTTTTACAATGATTTGCAATCCTTCCTCACCATGTATTCAGAACAAAGTTGGTGCTCCACTGTGATCCCCTCAAATCCTGTCTATGGTTTGTAAGCTCCTTTCTCAGCTTCCATATACTTCAGCTTCTACATAACTGCCATCTCTGTTTGGAAGACTGCCCTCAAGATACTAGAGTTACTTCGCCTGTGCTTGCAGAGAGTTGGAAATGCCTGAAATCTTGTGTCTCCTTTGATGTGGCCCCCAGCAAATGACTAACTATAACAGAAGGGTGGAAATCCAGTTGTCCTGCCCTGAGCAGGGACAAGCATGATTTATTTATACAACAAACTCCCCTGCAGCATCAGCTGAGGCTGGGACTTTGTGTAAAATCACACCTGCTTGCCTTCACTGTTCTTTTTTCATATTCCTTCACTCCCTGATCAAGGAAAGTTTCCTTTAAAAACAACTTGCAGACAAATCTTTGTCTCCTAGACTTTTCTGGGAAGCTCGAAGACATGAGTGAATATTCAGCTGAAGAAATGTTTTCTATTTGGTCTTCTTTCTCCTCTTTTCCCCTATCTGCCCTTCACCTTTCCTCTCTCCTACTTTCTCTTGCTTCCTCTCCCTGACTCTGCATCCTTCATTGATATTTCTTGGGCCATGCAGTGTTTGTGACCTATGTCATTTTGGATTGAAATGGTCTTCCACACCTTAGCAGCAGGAAGGGTTTCACTACAGCTATTTCTTTGGCAGGAACAGTGCAGCTTCTATGCCGAGTTCAACCTGAGAAGTGCTTCCCTACCGAGTAGAAGCCACGAATTGTATAGCACTCCTTGTTTCATGCTATTAAATATCTGCTTGAGTTCAGTAGTATCTCAGGTTTTAAAACCTTTTCCCTAAGTGTATATTTTTATTGAAGTATAACACACATACAGAAAAGCATACGAATCATAAAAATACAGCTCAATACATGGTGCAAAGTAAACAGAACCATGTAGCTACCACCAGCTCAAAAACTAGATTATCAGCACCCTAGAAATTAGATCCTGCTTCTCCCTGGGTAAAGGCAACTGTTATTCTGGCTGTCAAATATACGGTATAGTAGAGAATAAATCCCACTCTAAGAGAGGTCTGGGCTTTACCCTCGGTTACTGGGAGGTGATATTTTGGCCTTTGGAACATCCTACTGGATAGCAGGGTCTTTGCTTGCCTTCCAGAATGTATAACCATGTGACTTATGATGGGGCTTTGAGATAGAGATCAGTTTTGATCCCTGGAAAAACTGGAGACTAAAGGTATTGGCTCAAACCTACAGGATAGGATGAGACTAAAAGTCAACCATGATGACAGTATGGGATCAAGCCACAACAAAATCTCTGGACACCGAAGGCTCTGGGAAGCTTTTCCAACTGGCTATTCTCCATGCATATTGTGAGTCAAGTTCATTCCAGAAGTGCAAAATGTTCCTGTGGATATGGAACTTTCTCATTTGGAAACCTCCCAGCTTCCTCTCTGTACGTCTCTTCTGTGACTGGTTCTAATTTGTATCCTTTCACTTAATAAAAGCTTAATAGTAAGTAGAGCTCTTTCCTGAATTCTATGAGTTCTTCTAACAAATTATAGAACCTGAGTAGAGTTGGGGAGACCTATGAACTTGCAGCCAGTTGGTCTGAAATGAGGGTGACCAGAGGACCCAGAAATCATGGCTGTTTTTTTCTGGTGACTATAACCTTTACCATCTTAGTTTGTCTAACTCATTATAATGATAGATATGTTTGAATTTGGTTTTTGAACTTTATATAAATGGAAACATATAATGTGTCCATTTTCATTTTCTGGATTTTTAAAACCAACATGGCTATGTTGTGTGTACCACTGATTTGTTCTCTACTTTATATATTGATTCCATTATATGATGGTACTGTACTTTATTATTTTATTGGTAATGGATGTTCATTTTGTTTCTACTGTGTGTTTTTTTCAGAAAGTAATTCTTCTCTAAACATTCTTGTATTTCTCTTTTTTCAGATACTCATTGATCTTGGGTATATGCCAAGAAGTGCAAATGCAGCATCAGAGTAGATTAGTAATTCTAGCTGTAGGCCATCCCATGCAACACTTTCCAAAAGGTTTGCATGTATTTTCTCTTATTTCTACCAGCACAGGGTGAGAATTCTGGTTATTCCACATTCTTTTCTTTCTGTCTTTCTTTTTTTTTTTTTGAGACAGTCTCACTCTGGTGCCCAGGGTAGAGTACCATGCCATCATAGATCATAACAACCTCAAACTCTTGGGCTCAAGTGATTCTCTTGCCTCAGCCTCCTGAGTATCTGGGGCTATAGGCATGCACCACCATGGCCTGCTAGGCTTCTTTTTCTATTTTTAGTAGAGACAGGGTCTTGCTCTTGTTCAGGCTGGTCTCAAACTCCTGAGATCGAGCAATCCACCCTCCTTGGCTTCCCAGAGTGCCAGGATTACAGGTGTAAGCCACTGTGCTTGGCCTTTGGTTATTCCACATTCTCAACATCCTTGTCAATACTTGGTATTGTCTGTCTCTTAAATAACAGCTATTCTAACATGTGTGAATGCATTCAACTTAAAACTGTACCAACAGAAACAATAACATTAATATTTGTTCAAGTGTAAGAATTCACAGAAAACACACACAGGGAATGGTAATGAAATGATAGATTGCTTGAGAGTAGAAACACAGACCACCCCCCAAAAGCAGGCATTTGCTTGGCAATTCTCCATAGAACTAGGTTTGGTATTGGCCCAAACCTACAGGATAGGATGACACTAAATTATAAATATGATTTCATCAGTGCTTAATAAAAGATGTAACATTATACATTCCATTTCTTTAATACATATAAGATTATACAGATTTTCTATTTCTTTTTATTTCCATTTAATAAAAATGAGCCATTTAGTCTTGTCTCTCAACCTTCCTGATGTTTTTAAAAAATCAAATCTTGGACCTCACAGATAGAAATTTTAGAAGCTCTACATGCCATCTTTCTCCAGAGAGTATTTAATTTATAATAAATGTAAAGCGTTCTTAGAGCAGGAGCAGGTCATCCTGTTCCAGTTAGAGGCTGTGTAAGATGAGGTAAGGTTTGACCTTTCTGGGCACTTGTCTAATTCCGGTTCACCTTTTAAGGCCTCGTCTTTACTGTTCTTTACTGAAAAACTGGAGTGGTTACCAGGGCTACTTTTCTGGTCTCTGCTTTTTAATCTCCTCATTATCATAAGACTCCTGAGAAAGCTCTAGTTTAGCCTTTCTGCCAGGTAGGTACTTTTGTCCACTTGGTTCACTGTCCTTTCACAACCATAGATTAAGAATTTACAATTGGCCTCAGAGAAAAAGATTAATGACCTCACTTCCCTTAGGTTATCTTTCCTCTGAAGTCTTGATTCCTCTATTCCTTGCTGTTTTAGGAGCCCTGAACTGCAATCTTTTCTTCCCATCCCAAGAGAAAGACCACTCTGAGCCACCCGCTTTCTACTTCCAAGCACTGTTTGTCACTGAGGGAGGAAAAAGGGCTGAGAGTTGGGCTCAACTCACTGGGCTTCCCTTCTCCGTGGGATCCCATCACCCTTTGTCTTGTCTACTTACATGCTCACTGATGCCCTCACACTGTCCTGTTTGCACTTTGTATTTCACTCAGCTTTTATAGTTGATCTCAGCAGAAGAGTTGACTGGACACTATCTACTCTGTCACAGTTAGAAGTGGAATTCCTGTTCTTTCAGGTTTTTTTCAGGCTTTCCTGTTTAACTGTGTCATTTATTTGGAAAGATAAACTAGCATTTCCATTTCAGAGTAAGTTATTCTGTATAACAGGGCTCTTATTTCTTAAGTCTCTGTTCTCCAAACTACACCATCCCCATTTAAAAATCTGGGATATTGCATTTCTCCAAAATAGACTAGAAAATGCCTCTATTTTGTTAAGCATGTGACAATTCTCTGCTGTAGGATAGCCCAGCATATGTGTGCATGTGTGGGAACATGCGTGTCCTTTCTCTGCTTAAAACTTTTCTTAGGGGAGGATGTAAAACACATAATTTACTTAAGAACAAGTGTAATTTTTCACTGAAATTAATTCTTGAGCCAGAACTAGATGCCTTAAATACATGTACATTTGTCTTTGCAGCTTGCATACATATGCTGAAGCACTATTCATTCTTTTCAACTCCTGGTTTGCCTCTGTTTGAAATATTGATTGTAATTAAGACTTCACATTAATATTCTGCTCTAAAACATAAGTTTTGGTTTATCTGTTGCTTTCAGCATTATTTTTTTGCTTTTGACTAACTAATGCAACTATAAAGTAAATAATTCAAAAGATGTAAAACAAAGTGAAGGGTGACTTTCTCTCACTATTGTTTCACAGACCTTTGTTTCATAACAAAGAGACCATCATCCTTACTTGTTTCTTGTGTATACTTCCAGATAATACAAATGCTTGTGCCAATTAAAATAATAAAAATTTTAGTATGCAAGCACATTGTTCATCATCTTGCCTTTCCATTTTTTTTTCCACTTAGTATGTCTCATAGCAAGTTCCATATTGGTATATATATGTGCATTTTGCCTTGTTCATTTTAACTGCTGTGTAACATTCCATTATTTAACCTGCTTTTTAACTAAACATTTATATCTTTTCAAATATTTTATTATAAAACACTATAATAAATATTCTTTTTAAAAAATTCTCCTGCTCTACACTATCTTTATTTTTTTTTAATTCCTTTTTTTTAAATTAAATCATAGCTGTGTACATTAATGCCATCGTGGGGTACAATGTGCTGGTTTCATATACAATCGGAAATATTTCCATCCAACTGGTTAACATAGCCTTCATGGCATTTTCTTAGTTATTGTGTTAAGACATTTATATTCTACATTTAGTAAATTTCATTTGTACCCTTGTAAGATGCACTGTAGGTGTGGTCCCACCAATTGCCCTCCCTCCACCCATCCTCCCCCCTCCCCTCCCCTCCTTATCCTCTTTCCCCATATTCTTTGGCTATAAAGAATAGTTTCATTGTAGGGCTGAGTACATTGGATACTTTTTATTCCATTCTTGAGATACTTTGCTAAGAAGAATATGATCCAGCTCCATTAATGTAAACATGAAAGAGGCAAAGTCTCCATCTTTCTTTAAGGCTGCATAATATTTCATGGTGTACATATACCAGAATTTACTAATCCATTTATGGGTCGATGGGCACTTGGGCTTCTTCCATGACTTGGAAACAAGTGATCCCATCTCAGGGTGGGCAAGGGACTTGAAGAGAAACTTCTCTGAAGAAGACAGGTGCATGGCCTACAGACATGAAAAAATGGTCTTCATCCTTAATCATCAGAGAAATGCAAATCAAAACTACTTTGAGATATCATCTAACTCCAGTAAGATTAGCCCACATCACAAAATCCCAAAACCAGAGATGTTGGCATGGATGTGGAGAGAAGGGAACACTTCTACACTGC
>CAUYRH010064838.1:0-35807 GCA_963574655.1 Perodicticus potto | reverse complement strand
TTTGCTGACCAAGGAGCTAGAGGACTTTGAGATGAAGAAAGCTGCTGCTCGAGCTGTCACTGGTGTCCTTGCCTCTCACCCCAACAGTACTGATGTCCACATTATCAACCTCTCACTTACCTTTCATGGTCAAGAACTGCTCAGTGACACCAAACTGGAATTAAACTCAGGCCGTCGTTATGGCCTCATTGGCTTAAATGGAATTGGTAAGGCCCTTGGAAGACAAGGTGGGAGTTATCTCTCTTTTTTTTGCAGTTTTTGGCTGGGGCTGGGTTTGAACCTGCCACCTCCCACATATAGGGCCAACACCCTACTCCTTTGAGTCACAGGCGCCTCCTGGGAGGTATCTCTTGCTGGCTCATCTGCTACTCAGCAAGTATTTATTTAGTACTAGCTGTGTACAAGGCAAAGAATTTACAGTAGGGGTTGGCGACTAGATATTCACAGAGCAAAGGAACTACTAAACAGAGCAGTACAGGTCAAATACCCTTAACTGAAATGCTTGGGACCGGAAGTGTTTGAGATTTCAGAATTTTTCAGATTTAGGGATATTTGGATTGTACTTAACTGGTTGAGCATCCTTAATCCCGAAATCCAAAATATGAAATACTGTTTTCTTTAAATACTATCTCAACCCACAGAAAGTTTCAGATTTCACTGTACCTGTACTCCATGAGTAGTTACAGACAGTAGGTGCTGGAGATGTTGGTGGAGCAGGGTTGTATGAAACTGTTACAAATGCAAAAGACTTCACAGAGAAGAGGGGAGGCAAGGATTGGAGGAAAGTTAGAAAGGTATTCCAGAAATGGGTGAGGGCAGCAGGATTTGAATGAATGAAGGGAAGAAAGATATTCAGAAAAAAGGATGAGATCCTGGTGTGGCTAGAGTGGAGGAATGGCAGAAAGGAACTACAGGAAATTCACTGTACCTCTTCTCTCCCCACTCAGGCAAGTCCATGCTGCTCTCTGCTATTGGGAAACGTGAAGTACCCATCCCTGAACACATTGACATCTACCATCTGACACGAGAGATGCCCCCTAGTGACAAGACTCCCTTGCAGTGTGTGATGGAAGTTGACACAGAGCGGGCTATGCTGGAGAAGGAGGCTGAGCGGCTGGCTCATGAGGATGGTAGGGCTCTAGACCTGGGGGTGGGGGCAGGTCTCCTTCTAGGAAAGCCCCACAGAGCCTCATGGCCCCACACTGCCCATAGCCGAGTGCGAGAAGCTCATGGAGCTCTATGAGCGCCTGGAGGAACTGGATGCCGACAAGGCGGAGATGAGGGCCTCACGGATCTTACATGGACTGGGTTTCACACCTGCCATGCAGCGCAAGAAACTAAAAGACTTCAGTGGGGGCTGGAGGATGAGAGTTGCCCTTGCCAGGTGAGTCCCTACCTCATTCTCCACCCCAGTACCTTCCCACCTCACTTAAGAGTTGAATGTGCACTGTTTGGAATGGGTCAATGGTCAGTAAATGTCAGTTGAGTCACAGACATGGACAGTATAGAGGGGGTGGTGTGTGGGACTAGAGAGTGAGCTTCCTGGCTGAAGCAGCCAAGGATGCCTCTTCTCTGTTGGATGCCCAGTTCAGGACATAGGATTCCTAGGGGTAGCCCAGGTAAAATGATGGAGTAGGTCTGTCTCCTGACTCCTGTCACACCCTTTTTGTGCTGCAGTGTTGCTAGTTTTTGCTAGAAAGTGTTTGGTATCTGTTTTGCCTTCTGTAATCTGAATCCAAAGTGAATTTCTGTAGACCAGCATTCTCCCAAAGTCACCAGTTAAAT
This sequence comes from Perodicticus potto, assembly GCA_963574655.1. Taxonomy (NCBI): domain Eukaryota; kingdom Metazoa; phylum Chordata; class Mammalia; order Primates; family Lorisidae; genus Perodicticus; species Perodicticus potto. Next base: position 34,022 of record CAUYRH010064838.1, on the reverse strand, counting down.
AGTCTTACCTCACCATTCTCTGTGAAGTAAATTTATAAACTTGATACACTGCTCTAGAAAATTGCCTTGTATATGCCTTAGAACATGAGAGCAGTACTTCCACACATTAGCTGTCTCCACTTCACCTGTGGAGCTTTTATAAACCGATTTCCCAGCCTCTGCTTCAGCTCTCTGCAGTCAGAATGGTGGAGTTTGGTGTCCAGAAATCTTACTTCTAACTAGCTCCCCATGTGTGATGACTACAGGTTTGGGAAGTGTGGTTTTAGAGTCTATTTCTTGCTTCTCCCATCCTGAGGTTCCATTTTAAGAAAAGAAGATTTTTTGGCCCTCTTGTTAGAGTCTGGCAACCCCACCAGATGGGTCTAACGTGAATGCTTCCTTTAGCAATTTATATTCTATCTTCTTGGCTTGCTCATGGTCACCAGCCTCAACATATAAGATTCTCAGACTCATAAGGACCTCCAAGTCTTATTTTCTTGTCTTTAATCTTTGCTCTTCACCTCTGGTTTCTCTCCTAGTTCCCTTTTTCCATCTGGGATGGAGCCTAGAGTTGATTTTAGGACTTAACCCAGAGTTGCATGCGGTGGGCAAGCCAGTTAGTCCCACGTCACATCCTTTATGCTGAGGTGCCTCTGTCTCCTTTCCTGTCCTTCAGAGCCCTCTTTATTCGGCCCTTCATGCTGCTCCTGGATGAACCCACCAATCACCTGGACCTAGATGCTTGTGTGTGGTTGGAAGAAGAACTAAAAACGTAAGGGGGTGGGATTGGGAATGGGAGCGGGCAGGCCCCAAAGGGGACTGGAGGACACAAATGCCCAGAAACTGCACTGAAGTTAGAGCAGTGAGAACAGGAACTGAAGGAGGTAAAAGTGAAGGCTTGGCAAGTGTAGTGCACCTCTAGGCCTGGCCTTTTGATTGCTTTTGTTTAGTGTGAAAGGTGTGCAGTCTTTTTTAAAAAACGTTTGTTTTTTCTACTATACCATCTTTACTAAATACCATATTTTGTTTTTGTTGTTGTTCTGGTTTTTTTCTGAGACTAGGTCTCACTCTGTTGCTGAGGCTAGAGTGTAGTGGCATCATAATAACTCACTGCTACTTCAGACCCCTGGGCTCAAGTGAGCCTCCTGCCTCAGCCTCCCAAATAGCTGGGAATACAGTGCACACTACAACCCCCGACTCATTTTTCTATTTTTTTGTAGAAATGGGGTCTCACTATGTTGCTCAGGCTGGTCTTGAACTCCTGGCTTCAAGAGATCTCCCTACACTGGGGCTCCCAAAGTGCAGTCCACTATGCTCAGCCTAAAGACAGTATTTTTTCTATTTGTTTATATATTTATTTAGTTAGTTAAAGTCCTGCTTTGTCACCCTCGGTAGAGTGCCATGGCATCACAGCTCACAGCAACCTCAAACACTTGGACTTAAGCGATTCTCTTGCCTCAGCCCTCCAGGTACCTGGGACTACATGCACCTGCCACAATGCCTGGCTATTTTTGTTACTGTTATAGTTGCTTAGCAGGCCCCAGTTGGGTTCGAACTTGGCATACATGGCTGGCGCCGTAATCACTGAGCTATGGGCGCTGAGCCAACACTATTTTTTCTTAATTGTGTTTCAATAGATCATAGAAAGCCCCGAGAGGGGAGTCTCCCATCTAAGATCATGATGCAGTGACAAAAGAAAATATGGCCACATGGTCATGGTCCTCCTACAGCTAAGGAACTACATAAGCGGGAATATTGTACCAACTGTAAAGAAGGCTTTTGTGGTACAGTGACCTAGTGCTTTCTTTCAAATAGAAAAGAATTGTGTTTTTTCTTGCATCTGTTGCAGTTCTTCCCACCCATACTTTTGGATACATTCATGGGTGTGTTTGTGTGTATATACTTTTGCCATCAGTGTTAACTGCCATCACAACTCTATTCTGTTGAAATTTAGTAAGGAAGATTGAGGAAATTCAGCCTATTATGCCACACTTTGAAAGGTATCTAGTTATCCTTACAGAGTGGTGGTACCTTGGTGCTTGCTAACTGGCAGGAATTGGATGGTACATCTAAAAGGTGTTTAGGTGTAAGGATGGGAAAGGTTGAAGATTTCAGGCCTGACTCTCAATACACCCATTGTCAGTTTGCTCTCATTTTTGAGCTCCTCCCTAATTGGTTCTTTGGCTTTGCAGTTTTAAGCGCATCTTGGTCCTCGTCTCCCATTCCCAGGACTTTCTGAATGGTGTCTGTACCAACATCATTCACATGCACAACAAGAAACTGAAGTATTATACGGTGAGTGGGCCTCTGCTTCTCCCACAGTAATCTATGCTTACCACTTCTCTGTTCTCCTTTTTTTAAAAAAGCAGACTTAGTTAGCAGCTCCTTTCACCTATTGCTATAAAAAGGTGTGGCTGCATCCTGCAGCCTGTTTTATCTTAGTTCCAAAGTCATTACTTTCAGACCAGAGACCGTGTTGGTAGCCCATGCTTGTGCTGTATGTTGGCCTTATGGCAAAGAGGTTGACTTTCCATAGTGCCCAGGCACGTCCTGCTCCCTCCACTTTCTTGCATGTCTCCTTAACTCTGCCTTACTAGAGTCCACATATGGATCCTCCTTCCATAGCCATAGAAAAATAAGGATCAGGATCTCAGCACCCCATTATTGTGCCTTGCTTTTTTGTTTTTTGTATTCTTTTTTTTTTTTAAGAGACATAGACTCTTACTTTGTCACCCTCGGTAGAGTGCTGTGGTGTCACAGTTCACAGCAACCTCCAATTCCTGGGCTTAGGCGATTCTCTTCCCTCAGGCTCCCAAGTAGCTGGGACTATAGGCACCTGCCACAACACCTGGCTCTTTTTTTGTTGCAGTTTGGCCTGGGCCTGGTTTGAATCCGCCACCCTCAGTATTTGGAGCTGGAGCCCTACTCACTGAGCCACAGGCACTGCCCTGTTTTTTATATTTCAAAAAACAAAAAGTGAACAATAGCAATCCTCTTCATTCACAGTAATACTTGCCATGGGAGTATTAATAGTTTCTTATATAGCCTTCCAGGAATTCTCTGAGTACTAGCAAGCATTTGTAGAAAATTTCACTTATACACATATTGCAATATTAATAATCATTCTATTCTGTAGGTTTTTTAAATTTAATACAGGGTGGCCATAAATTTCATGTACAATTTCAAATTGCACACTATTTTAAATTGTACACAAATGTTATGATCCCCCTGTATGTCTTAGACTGCTTTCCATATAGGTATATAAATCAAACACATACTTTTCAGTGACTATTATTTAATTGTGTGGTTCTGCTGTAATTTACTTGTTAGGCTCTTTTTGATGGATAATTAACTCGAGTCCAGTTTGGGGGTGTTTTTTTTTTTTTTCCAAATAGAAACTGTGGTAGTTCTGGGCGGCACCTGTGGCTCAGTGGGTAGGGCGCCAGCCTCATATACCAGGGGTGCCAGGTTCAAACCCAGCCCAGCTGAGCTGCCACAAAAAAAAATAGCTGGGCGTTGTGGCGGGTACTTGTAGTCCCAGCTACTCGGGAGGCTGAGGCAAGAGAATCGCCTAAGCCCAGGAGATGGAGGTTGCTGTGAGCTGTGACACCACAGCACTCTACCGAGGGTGATAAAATGAGACCCTGTCTATTAAAAAAAAAAGAAAGAAAGAAAGAAAGAAACTATGGTAGTCTAGTTGTGCAGGGTTTATCAGATTCTAAATCTACTCAGTCTGTTTTCCTACCTGGGGACAGCTCTCATAGTCTTTATGGAGCTTCAGTCTCTAGGAGGTGGTGGTGCAAGGCTCTGAACCTCATGATGTCTGTGTGACCATGGTTTTCAGGGCCAATCCCAATGCTGTGAGTATCTTTCTGGCTAACCTAAAAACTTGATCAGGAGCCTGGACCTGTATGGGCTTAGAGGCACAGAATTGAAAAGACCTTAGGTTCTAGGTTAGGATGTGCTTCTGTAATGTACTTCCTCTTCTCTTACTTCATAGCCTCAGTATCAGGGTCAAGTCCGTGTCATCACTCATCTCCCTAAACTCTGAGTGAGAACCTGGGATTGAAATCTGGGTTAAAGCTGCCCATCTTGTCTGGCACATGTCCATGCAGGGTAATTACGATCAGTATGTGAAGACACGGCTGGAGCTGGAGGAGAACCAGATGAAGAGGTTTCACTGGGAGCAAGATCAGATTGCACACATGAAGGTAGGGACTGCACAGCCAGCTCACGTTCTCCTGTCTGAAGCAGGGAGTTGGACATCTAGGGGGTTGGGATACGAGAGATGTCAGAAGGAAGTTGGGTTTTTTTTTATCCTAGATTGAGAGTGAGTTGTTTTGTACCTGCATGTATTCCAAGGCCCCTTTCTGGTCTCTTTTAGAACTACATTGCTAGGTTTGGTCATGGCAGTGCCAAGCTGGCCCGGCAGGCCCAGAGCAAGGAGAAGACATTACAGAAAATGATGGCATCAGGACTGACAGAGAGGGTCGTGAGCGACAAGGTGGAGTCTGATTGGGTTGGGTTAAGTGGCGTAAGGCAAAGTGATAAGAAAGGAAACAACTTGACACATGCCTTCTCTTCCTAGACACTGTCATTTTATTTCCCACCATGTGGTAAGATCCCTCCACCTGTCATTATGGTGCAAAATGTGAGCTTCAAGTATACAAAGGATGGGGTAAGTTCAGGCCAGGGCACGTAGTAAGGTTGGGAGCACCTGTGTAGGGTTGGGTTCTAGGGCATGTTTTATAGGGCGAGTGTCAATTGGTGAGACCCTCCCTGTTCTGTGCTGACCACACCTGCTAACCCATGTGGTATGGGGGATTTCTAGGTATAGCAGCTGGGGTACCTCATTTGGGGACTCATACTGGCCCTTCTTTGTACTTGGAAGTAGAACTGTTAGGCTGGGTTGGCGAGTTAGAAGCAGTAGGTCTGCTATGAGAGTGCTTTCTCCTCCCCCTTTCCTTCATGGGTGACTGGGGATTCAGCGGGCTTGGTCTGCATGTCAGAGTAGATCTGTCCTTTAGCTTTGTGCCCCGTATCTCTCTCATCCCCACCTCAGCCTTTCATCTACAATAATCTGGAATTTGGTATTGACCTTGACACACGAGTGGCTCTGGTAGGGCCCAATGGAGCAGGGAAGTCAACTCTTCTGAAGCTGCTAACTGGAGAGGTACGGTGCCAAAGCGGGTGTGATTCCTTCCCAGAGTAGGCGCTTATATTTTCTAGGGAAGAGGGGGGGGTTATGCAAGGGCCACTCTTTAAGAAGATTAGAGTGCCCTGGTGGTGAGTGAGCCATCTGGAGGAGGCTGTTGTGAAGGGAGGAGTCCAAGCAAGAGTGGGAAAGAGAGCATGTGTGAACATGTGAGTGTGTTTAGAGTGGCCAGAATAATAGCCTGTGAGTTGTTGATGTAGATTCTGTTTAGCAATTTGTATGAGTCTTGTTCAGTGTGAACATGTTTGTTTGCCTGCCTTTGTCTATTTCTGACCAGGTTTCCTTTCCTTCATGCTTATTTTTCCACTTACTACTCTTTCCTTCTTAGCTACTACCCACAGATGGAATGATCCGAAAACACTCTCATGTCAAAATAGGACGTTACCATCAGGTACAGGCCTGGGATTGGGATTTGGGGAAGTTGCCCAGGTGAGGGAAGGGGGTGCATCTAGCTAAGTCCAGCCAGCACACCGCCACCCTCCCGGAATTAATCTAGGCAGCTCCAACTGCTTCTCCTTGAATCCTGAACAGGTGCCTGGGGTAGAAGTAGAGCTGCCCAATGGGGGCTCCTTTTAAAGCTGGACACCAGTCACACTGGGTGGGTTCCATTTTTCCTGTAGCATTTACAAGAGCAGCTGGACTTAGACCTCTCCCCTTTGGAGTACATGATGAAGTGCTACCCAGAGATCAAGGAGAAGGAAGAAATGAGAAAGATCATTGGGCGATACGGTCTCACTGGAAAACAGCAGGTTAGTGGAGGAGGATATGGGAAGAACCTCAGATAGCTAGGAGACCATGACTGGATGGGTCAGGGGACACTATGTCCTGGCAACCCAGATTTGGAAGCTACCTCACAGTCTCCTCTGCTTGATTCAAGCCCTTAAGAGAGCCCATTACCTCTCCTTTGGGTTATTACATAATGGAGCATTCAGGTCTTATTGTAGGGTGTAAGGACAGAGTGCCAGTCTGTGATGGGCCCTTACACCATAGTGCTTAAGGGCAAAGGAACTTGCAGCCTTGAAAATAAATTCCTGGATTCAGATCTAAAACTCAGGATTCACTGGATTGCTCCAGTTCTGTTAAGATTTAAGTGCCATGGGCAGGCACGGTGGCTAACATTTGTAATCCTAACACTCTGGGAGACTGAGGCAGTGAACCGCTTGTGCTCACAAGTTTGAGACCAGCCTGAGCAAGTGCCTAGCTGGGCATTGTGGTCGGTGCCTATAGTCCCCGCTACTTGGGAGGCTGAGGGAAGAGACTTGCTAGAGCCCAAGAGTTTGAGGTTGCTGTGAGCTCTGATACCATGGCACTCTACTAAGGGTGACAAAGTGAGACTCAAAAAAAAAAAATTTAAGTGCCAAGAGAGTGAATCATACGGCTTAAAGCAAAGGTTTCTGGTTTCCAGATGTGTCTGTCCCTTTCAGACCTCGAGACAAGTGGCCATGTGGTGTGATGTTGGGTCTTTTTGAGCCTTTTTTTTTTTTAAATAAAATATCAGTACTAAAGGAGGACCCAGGGAGAGATGTGCTGTATGGTGGCAGTAAACCCAACTTATGTACACATTGTGGTCCCACTCAGGTGAGCCCAATTCGGAACCTATCAGATGGGCAGAAGTGCCGAGTGTGTCTGGCCTGGCTGGCCTGGCAGAACCCCCACATGCTCTTCCTGGATGAGCCGACCAATCACCTGGATATTGAGACCATTGACGCGCTGGCAGATGCTATCAATGAGTTTGAGGGTGGTATGATGCTTGTCAGCCATGACTTCAGACTCATTCAGCAGGTGAGACCCTGGCTGGGGTGGGAGTTGCAGCAGAGAGCATCTAAAAGGTTGGGCAGAACATAGTCATGGCACATGGTGGGTGTATAATACCCATCTACCAAAGGAAGGGGCTTGGCATAGGCAGGGGTGGTAAGGACTGAATCTTGTGGCTCTTTGGGGCTACTTAGAAAGTCTTAACTGAAACTCTTGCTTTCAGTAGCTGTTTGGGGATATTAACAAACTTAGCATTGTTGGCCCAAATGGGGAAGAGAGAATTGGGTAGAGAACAGAGTGCTTAAACTATTGTCCCAAGATTCTTTAGGCCAAGTATGGCATTTTAGGAAGGATTTGGGTTAGACAGAGGGCTACCACAGTCATTGGAGAAAAAGCTGCTGGTCATTTCTCTGAAGCTTTGGAGAAGATGGGAGAAAAGGATGCTTAGAGTAAAGCCTCTGAGTAGATCTAGACCCTGTTAGAGAACTGACAGTAGGGGTGACACACTCATTTCTTGGCTTGGAAGGCCTCTAAAGCCTGCTGGTTATTGTACCCTTGGGTTAAACCATCCAAAGAACTTAGAGGTGGTAAAACAGTGCACTGGGTATGGTTTGGGGTGGCACCCCTCAGAAAAGTCTGCTGGAAAGGGATGGGAATAGTGAGTGGCCAGGATTAAGTCCAGGATCTGCTTTCAGGTCGCACAGGAAATTTGGGTCTGTGAGAAGCAGACAATCACCAAGTGGCCTGGAGACATCCTGGCCTACAAGGAGCACCTCAAGTCCAAGCTGGTGGATGAGGAGCCCCAGCTTACCAAGAGGACCCACAACGTGTGAGCCCTCTGCCCCCGGCTCGGGTCAGGAGCTTCATCTGGGACTAACAGCTGCTACCCTGACCAGCTGCTCAGGACAGGACCCTGGGGCTACACTCCTGCACTGCTGCAGTACTACTCCCCCAGCCTCTCCCCTGCCCCTCAACCTGCCTTAGCTGCACTCTGTTATCTTATCTACAGCTGGACAGTACCTGTCCGTTTCCTATCCTCCTTCCAGTTAAATTTGTCCATGTCTGGACTCGGCTGGCTGTTCCTCCAGCCCCTTGCTGGTTGCCTGACCCTGAGTGTGAGCAGCCAGAGGCATCTAAGGGTTAGCCCAAGGACCCATGCCCTGGATTTGGCCCTTGAAGGAGCTCAGGATCCTCGTTTTCTGGGTTTTTGTGATATTAGAGGGCCACTGCCCCTATTCCTTTTGCTTCTGGTTTGGAGCTCTGGACCAGGGTCTCCGTCCTGGTCAGTTTTAAAATAATTATTTAACGTGTAACTTTTAGACCTGCGTGGCATCTACAAAGCGTCCAATAAATAAAGAGGAAGCCATGGTCCCTACCTTCCTTCTCAGGTTCTGGGGCCACTTTCCCCTCCTCCCTGCAGTGCCAACTTTGACTTCCCCTTGGCAAGAGCTGGGGCTAGAGAGTGGGATGGTTGGGGATGGAAGACCAGTCCGTAAGAACTGATTTGAAGTTGTGCCTTTTCTTAAGCCTGTGGTTCACATGTTGTACATGCATCAGAATCCTCTGGAGGGCTTATCAGCTCAGATTGCTGGGTCTCCTCTCAGGTTTCCTGGCTCAGTAGATAGGCCAGACCAAGAACAATAACATTTTTAACAAGCTTCCTGATGATGCTGATGTTCCTGGTCTGGGGCTGAACTGAGATCTGCTGTCCTGGAGCATTTTTTCTAGCGTGTGATCTTAGGTTCTCCTGCCACTCCCTGCATCGCAACATGTGGGATGCTTGTTATAAATGCAGATTCTTGAGCTCCAGAGCTACTGGCTTCATTTAGTGGAATGGAAGAGATGCAGAAGTGGCTGGGAGTCTGCACTTTCACACCAAGGGTTGGGAACCACTCTCCTGCTGGGATGCAGGAAGAGTTACTGTTTGACCTGTGCACAGTCATCATTTTCCTCAGCACTATTCAATTTGCTTGTGGCCCAGTGTTCTGCATTTCTTACCTGTTTCTTTTGAACTTCAATAGCACTTCCGGCCTTTGTGCCACTATGCACACCAGTGGTCATCCTTACCAGCGTGGATTCATCACTCAAGCTTTGGAACCTCAGCAGCCATCCCTGTGGGAAAACATAGCACAGCCACAGTTTTTCAGTACTCGTGACAGTACATCCAAGACTATGGGGGGAAAAATGTCCCAGATGGTGTTTAAACCCCCAAGGAGCTCATGATCTAGTGGGAAAGCCAACAAGACTAGAGAACAAGACACAGAAAGACATAAATCAGATGCCAAACTGTGATTAGATAAGTGTTTAAAATGGAGGGAAGTTTCTCGTGAGTAGCTGCCCAGAGGCAGGATTCATGCGCTCTGAAGATGAGTAGGGTCTTATATGGCCACAAAGTTCAAGACCTGCAGTAGGCAGAGGACACAGAGTCGCAGCTGAGACATGGTGCTCTACCCCACCGCCAACCCCAGATGACTTTTCTTGGCTGCTTTGTTTTAAATGGATCCTGGAGCAGAAATGGGCCATGTCTGTCAGTCTGTCCTGAGTGTCCAGAGCCTTGGTCGCAAGGAGAATGGTATCTAGAGAGTGAGCTGCTGGAATTATGTGAACAGCTCCTGCTACTTCAGCCAGGGAAGTGCCTGGGTATTGCTAAGAATCTAGATAAAGTCTAGTGGGGTCTCCAGATACTGTGTCCGAGGAGACAGAGAAGAGGGTCTTCAGAACCTAGGGGAATGGAAGGATTCTAGCTAGCTAATTTGTCAAGAAAAGTGCCAGTCTTGATCATTGAAGGATGTTTTAAAAATCCACAAAATAAATATTTCTAAATTTATCAGTGCCTTGTTTGGGGTTAAGAATCACCTCCTTAGTCCTCCTAAACCTAGCAGGTAGGGTGAAACCGGATGTTGGGAAGTGGGCTGATTGGCAAGTGTAATGAGGTAGGGATTGCTTGCTCACACAGGCAGGTGATGCCTCTTGACCTCTTCCCCACCAGCCCATACTGCTCTTGTTGCTCCAGATGTCTTTAATCACAGCATTCAAGGACCTCAAGTGTCTTTTTCACATGTAGGTGCTAAGTAAAACAGTTAACCTCTATTTCTCAGAGCCTTTTTCTTCCCTTTGCAGCTGACTTCCAAGACCCCCCAACACCTGCTTCTAAGGAGAGCATCTGCTGTTTCTCTGCTCCTCCCCACTGGGATGCTTTCCTGCTGTCTCTGGTCCAGGCTCTGCCATTTTGCTCCATCTTCTACCTTCAGTCCAAGCCTCACTATACTCTGCGTGCATTGATTCCATGCTCTACTTTTCATACTGTTTCTCTTTTCCCACGTTCTTACCAATTAAAAGATACCCATCCCATAAGACCAGCTTCAGATCTCCATTTGCATCACAAAGCCGCCTCTGGCTTCTTAGTCCTCCTGCTGTGGCTGCCACACCACATCCTTTGGCCCATTCGCCCTGCTCCAGTAATTTGATGTGAACTGGTCTTGTCTCTCATCAGCTCTGCTAGGGCTGGTGTGAGGTGGGGGAAGCCTGTGCCCCTTTTGGAACTTCCCAGCACTTGAAGCTGAGCACCTGGGTGCTCAGTGATTACAGGTTGGTAGTCCAGAGGTGTGTGAAGTTTGCCAAATGTGTAAATACATTGGAAGGTGGTTGGGTGGGGGAGAGGGGTCTGGTAAAGGTTTTCTTGATTCAGAGACAGGAGATTACTTGGGGGAGAGGAGAGCAATTAGTCTCTTTCAAGTTTAACCCAGAACATGTTCTGGATGGGGTGGAGCCAAACCCCACCCCTCCCACCCAATCGCAGAGGTTTGCCCCCAGCTGCACCTGGTAGGGCAAATGACTTCATAAAAGTGGCTCCTAAAGGCGGGAGGGGGCCGTCCGAGGAACTGGAAGATAGAGTATGGAGCATGGGCAACGGCAGCAGTCTGGGGGCCGTGGGGGCCGCAGTTCTGGGAACAAGAAGTCCAAAAAGCGTTGCCGGCGTAAAGAAACTTACTCTATGTACATCTACAAGGTGTTGAAGCAGGTAAGAGGAGGGATGAGGGTGAGGGGGATGTACTGGGAAGTGCCTTGATGGGGCACCACACTGGAAATGGGACTTGGTTTAATGCCGGCCCTGGGGCAAACACTTTGCCCTTGTTGTGCCCACCATGAGGTGGCAGGACTTGATCTCACGGGTCTCTCCACTACCCGGTATCTTGTACACCTGTGACAGGCAGGTGCCATGTAAAGCATGCTGCCTACCAACTGCCAGAAGTTCACAGGGCTTTTGGACAGACAAGATGATTAGGTGAGGGGACACTGCTGAGCTGAAGGTGCGTGGGCATCAAGCATGGTACAAACAGGATATCAGAGGTGACTGAAGAAGAGCAGGAAGGGTGAGCCAGAGTCAGGGAGGCGTCTGGACATGCAGCATTGCCTCCAAGGGGCTTAGGGTTTTCTTGCCTTACAAACAACACAAAGCCCTGAAAGACACTATGAGGCAGCCAAGTCATGTGACCAAATAGTGGCAGACTGGCCACTATCAAGGCAAGCCCTTAGCATCCTTCCTGTGTGTCACTCTCCCCTAACACAAACAGGATGCAGGTACCCTTTATTAATCCACAAGAAGCAGCTAACTTCTGGGACTCAACACATTTATAGACACTTGGACACCAGTGAGTACCCAACAACCAGTCTGTCCAGGGGATCCAGAGCCACTGTCCTATTGAGCCAGGACCAGGAGCAGGTGCGGGTAACTGTGTTGCCTACCCTGGCTCACCAATCTGCCTAAAATTCTTGCCCCTGTTAGATTCAGTCCCAGAGGTAGAGCCTGCCTCCAGATTGAACCCCAGTAGTGGTTTTAGTGGATTGACGTGTGTCTGGGGTGCTCTTGGGTGGAGGGTGGACCCATCTCTGATGTGGGTTGGCCAGAAGAAATGCACCAGAGGACTAACTCCCATGCACTGAGGGAGGGGAGTGGGAGTGTTACTGAGCCCAGCAGCTTAGCCAACTTTGGGGCTCAAAAATTGTGAATGACTGGCTGGACCAGGCCTGGACTTGGCGAGGAGAGTGCTGCTGAGTTAGTTCTTTACCTCTCCCTAGGGTGAGAGTCATTTCTCACTCTAGCAGCTCTAAGGAGGGTGGGATGTGCTGACTACAGAGGGGATTTGGGCTAAACCAACTTGTGCCAGCTGCAGACTTCCTGGGTGGTGGTGAGCAGAGGCAGTGGGGGAGCTGGTGGCTGGCTATCAGGACCCTGGTCTCTGTGTGTTAGGGGACCGGCACAGGAAGGATGGGTCTTGCCCAGGCTAGTACTGTCTCCACTACTGGCTCCATGTAGGCCACTTCTCTCCCACTTCTTCACACCTGACAAGGTCTACCTAGTCACTTTAGAATTGTCATCAGGTCCCTACCATTTGTTTTATTGGCGATCACCTAGTCCAAAAGCTTGAGTGACAGAAGAGGAAACCGATGCCCAGAGGAAAGTGCCTTATTCAAGGTCATAGTGATTCATGGAACAGCCACAGAACATGGGTCTCTTATCTCTTAGTTTGGTGCTGTGATTATGTCATGTGCTGACTGTACAGTACCTTGGTAACTGTCTACCAAGTGCACAAGCCCTTTGACCCTGAAGTCTCCCCTCTGGGAATAACCTTCATTATGCTCAGATAAGATTCAAAGATGTCCATTCAGAGAAGAATGGAGGCCAGGCACAGTGGCTCGCCCCTATAATCCTAGCACTCTGAGAAGCCAAGACTGGTAGATTGCTTGAGCTAAGTTCAAGACCAGCCTGAGCAAAAGCAAGACCCATCTCTATTAAAAATAGAAAAAATAGCCTGGTGTTGTGGCAGGTGCCTATAGCCCCAGCTATCTGGGAAGCTGAGACAAAAGAATCACTTGAGCCCAAGAGTTTGAGATTGCTGTGAGCCATCACACCATGACACTCGACACAGGGTGACAGAGTGAGACTCTGTCTCAAAAAAAAGAAGAATGGAGATATGAACTATGATTCATCAATACCATGGAACATCATGCAAATGCATTAAATTGAAAAGGCAAGATGCATGTGTAACTGATCCCATTTGTTAAATACAGGTGCTTACATCTACTTGTACAGGAACTTAATAGTGTTAACTCTTGTAGTTGGAGGAACTTTTTTTTTTTTTTTTTGCAGTTTCTGGCCGGGGCTGGGTTTGAACCCAACACCTCCAGCATATGAGTCCGCTGCCCTGCTCCTTTGAGCCGCAGGCGCCACCCGAAATTGTGGGGTTTTTTCGCTTTTTTTTTTGAGACAGAACTTCAAGCTGTCACCCTGGATAGAGTGCTGTGGCATCACAGCTCACAGCAACCTCAAATTCCTGGGTTCAAGCAAGTCTCTTGCCTCCGCCTCCCAACTGGGACTACAGGCACCTGCCACAACGCCCAGACATTTTTTGGTTGCAGCTGTCATTGTTGTTTGGCGGCCCGGGCTGGATTCAAACCTGCCGGCTCAGGTGTGCGTGGCTGGTGCCTTAGCCACTTGAGCCACAGGTGCCGAGCCGAAACTTTTTTTTTTTTTAACTTGGATATAACATAGTAGTAAAAAGAAAACACAAATTTCTATTTGCATGTCTGTTGGCTTCCGGGGAGGGGCTGGCAAAGGAGGACTTGCCTCCTGCTTCTTGCTTCCTAGTGCCCCCAACTCAGGGATGGGGTTTGTAATGGCACCCCTGTTAAGAGTGGTCCTGCTGTTTCTCCAGGTGCACCCTGACATTGGCATCTCTGCCAAGGCCATGAGCATCATGAACTCATTCGTGAATGATGTATTTGAGCGGCTTGCTGGTGAGGCCGCCCGGCTGGCGCAGTACTCAGGCCGGACTACCCTGACTTCCCGGGAAGTCCAGACAGCTGTGCGGCTGCTGCTGCCTGGGGAGCTGGCCAAACATGCTGTGTCTGAGGGCACCAAGGCTGTCACCAAGTACACCAGCTCCAAGTGACCCAGGGACTGACGAATAAAGGGTGAATTGCTCCTGTGCAGTGTGGTGATTTGAAAGAGGAATGTTTGAAGTGGGGTGTAGTCTGGAGCAAGGAAGAGTACTTCTTACCACAGGAGGCATAACAACACTCACATTCATAGTCTTGTTTTGTTTTTGTTTTTGGATGATACGTCTGGATTTCTTTATTTGTCTCAGTTTCATATATTGTTTTGTTTATCTGGTTTTTCTAAACCAGAGATTTCTTTTCTTTTCTTTTCTTTCTTTCTTTTTTTTTTTTTTTTATTAAATCCTAGCTGTGTACAATAATGCAATCATGGGGTACAATGTGCTGGTTCCACATACAGTCTGAAATATTTTCACCAAACTGGTTAACTTAGCTTTCATGGCATTTTCTTAGTTATTGTGTTCAAACCCTTATACTCTACATTTAGTCAACTTCACCTGCACCCTTCTAAGATGCACCCTATGTCTGGACCCACCCATCACCCACCCTCTAAAATCCGCTGTCTGGGTGTGTCTGTGAGCAATGGGACAGTACTTAGTAAACATACAGTGTTCTAATTGGTAGTGAGCTAAAGTAGGACTTGTTGCCTGGGCTAGTCTTGGGTTTACTGCTGGCTGCTTCCCGGAGTTTGAAACTCCTTATGTGTATTACTCTTTTAGGCTCTGGTTTTGTCATGCCATTTCCCACCAACTATAATGTGTCCCGTATGACAGGCCTTGTGCTAGGTGAAGGGACCACACGGTTCTATTCATCAAAATACAAAACTTGGGCTGGGTATGGTGGCTCATGCCTATAATCCTTGCACCCTGGGAGGCTGAGGTGGATGTATTACCTGCACTCAGGGGTTTAAGACCAACCTTAGCAAGAGGAGACCTTGTCTCTAAAAATAGCTGGGGGTTGTGGTGGATGCCTATAGTTCCAGCTACTTGGGAGGCTGAAACAAGAGGATCGCTTGACCCTAAGACGCTGAGGTCGCTATGAGCTGTGATGCCAAGGCACTTTACCAAGGGTGACAAAGTGAGACTCCTTCTCCAAAAAAAAAAAAAATACAAAAACTAAAGGCTCAGATAAGCTTCTAAACAACCTAATGAGATCAATAAAGTTTTTTATTTTCTCCCAACATTTTCTTCCCCTTAACTTCAGAACGAATCCATAAGGATATAACTCTTCTTCCCTAATTTTATTTACAAAAAATCTGAAACCCAGGCTCAGCACCTATAGCACAGTGGTTAACAGCTCCAGCCACATACACAGAGGCTAGCAGGTTCAAACCTGGCCTGGACCAGCTAAACAAAAATGACAACTGCAACAAAAAAATAGCTGGGCATTGTGGTGGGCACCTGTGGTCCCAGATACTTGGGAGGCTGGGACAAGAGAATAACTTAAGCCAAGAGTTTGAGGTTGCTGTGAGCTGTGATGTCACAGCCCGCTACCGAGGGCGACATAGTGATACTCTGTCTCAAAAAAAAAAAAATTTGGAACCCACAGAAAAATTGCAAGAAAATACAATAGCCACTCACATCCCTCACCTGGATTTACCATCTAACATCATATCACATTTGCTTTTTCTCTTTTTTTGCAGTTTTTGGCCGGGGCTGGGTTTGAACCTGCCACCTCCGGCATATGGGGCCAGCGCCCTACTCACTGAGCCACAGGCGCCACCCAGATTTGCTTTTTCTCAATCTCCTGCAGCCCCTGCTCTATCCTGTGGGCATATGGCCCATAAATTCTCTTCCAAACTTGAAGAGGGTGGAGTGAAGTGGTGAGACTTACACTAATCTAAAAATCCTTTATGTTCCCTTTGTAATTGGGTAGACTTGGCTTGTTCTCACCTTCAACTCCATGTGCTAAAAAGGCATCACCTTGTAATATGGCTAGTGCTATGTATTTCACATGCATTTTCTCAGACCTCAAGCCTCACAGTGGGATTCTAAGAACAGAGAACTAATTCACATTTGGGTCCATAGCTGGAAAGGGGTAGGCCCAGGAGGTGCCCCCTACCAAGCCTCATTCCAACCCACTCCCCACTGTTTCAACCTGGCCATTCAATGTGTGCCTCCTGGACTAGTGACATCCATACCACCTGGGAGCTTATTAGAAATGAGGCTCTTGGTTTTCTGTCATGGTGGCTCACACCAGCAATCCACCACTTTGGGAACTAAGGCATAAGCATCACTTGAACCCAAGAGTTAAGACCAGCCTGAGCAATATAGTGTGACCCCATCCCCACAAAAAAACAAAAGAAAATTAGCCAGTTATGGTGGTAAAAATCTGTAGTCTCAGCTACTCAAACTTGCACCCAGCAGTTTGAGGTTTCAGTGAACTATGATTGCGCTACTGCACTCCAGCCTGGATGACAGAGCAAGGACCCATCTCTAAAGAAAGAAATTCAGGCTCTCGGGGTTCACCTCAGTTGTAGGATAAAGTTCCCATCTTTTTTTTTTTTTTTTTTGAGACAGAGACTCAAGCTGTCACCCTAGAGAGAGTGCTGTAGCATTACAGCTCACAGCAATTGAGCTCCAATTCCTGGGCTCAAGCGAGTCTCTTGCCTCCACCTCCCAAGTAGCTGGAACTACAGGCGCCTGCCACAATGCCCGGCTGTTTTTTGGTTGCAGCCATCATTGTTATTTGGCGGGCCCGGGCTGGATTCGAACCCGCCAGCTCAGGTGTACGTGGCTGTTGCCTTATCCCGTTGAGCCACAGGCCCCGAGCCTAAAGTTTGCATCTTAATAGGACACACTTTGAAGTTTGAGAATTCCTCCTCTTTGTTCCTCTTCCCTGGGGCCTCCCTTCTCCTTTCCTTGACTCTGTTCCTTATGTTTCTTTCTTCTTAAGCCCCTACTTAACACTGAGCTCAAAAGCTCACTAGCTCGCCAGCTGACCAGCACCAGGCAGCTGCTGGTATAATGTTTGGTATTTACTGAAAAAAGGTCTCCCAAGTGTGTAGCAGCAGGCAGGTGGAATGCCCACAGATGGCTGAGGGTGGGCCCCAGACGTCACTGAGCAGCATCCATTGCACTAACAATCCTTGACGCGGGTCTAGTTCCTGTGAACGGTATAAATTCTCTGCACAAGGTAGGCTAGATTCTGCTCACTTTCACAAAAGAGGTCTTGACCCTGAATCCAGTGCCCCTTCCCCTCTGTCACACAGGCTGTCCTGGGACACAGCCCTCGGGCATAAAGACAGGCAGTAATGCCTTATCGCATGTTTACACCCAGAGCTCCACAGTTTACTGGTGACTTCAAATAGACTCATTTCATTTGATCCTCACAAGAAAAATAGCCACAATGAACCCCACATTCTGCCCTAAAGCCTAATATTTAGGCACCTGCTGCCACGATCCTCTTCCCTGCAGCACACAGCTTCCAGGACAGAGATAAATGTCCCCAGTCCTGCACCCACCCACCTCCTTCCCCTCAGCCCTAGAACTCTGGTACAATGGGTCAGAACTCTTCAAACCAGGTTGTTCTGCTCCCCCTAGCTTTGGGTTCTGTAATCGGCTCAAAAAGGGCAGCTGAGTAGGAGCAGGCACCATGTCTGAGGAGTGAGTATGGGCTGGAGGGGCCCTAGGGCTGGGAGAGCAAAAAGCAAAACACCTGTCTGGTCCTAGGGAGGCGGGGGCGGGGGGGTCTTGGGTGATAGGCTAACCTGGATGCTCCTGCCTCCAGGCTAGCTTTCACTCTGCAGACCCCATCTTGGACTATTAGCTCCAGAACAAGGGCTCTGCTCCAGGGAAGGTACCCTCATCCACGCTCATCCTCATGCCCTCTCCCCACCCAACATCCAGACCACTGCACCCTGGCTTGGAGGGACCCACTGCCTCTGACTTCAAAAGACCCTTACCTTACAGAAGTGCCACTCTCTGGCTGCCTCCCTCCTAAACCCCTAAGGGCTACACACCTCCTCTCCTTGCTAATCCCCCAGCCACCGCTACCTCACACCCCCTCTAAGCTCAGGCCATACCCACTCACTGTCCTGTGGGCCCCTCAGTTCATTGAAGTTGGAAGGGCAGGCGGCTCAGGGCGGGGGTGCTGCCTTCCCTCCAGAGCCTACCAGCGCCTCTGGGAGTCCTCCCATGTGACCCTGCAAGAGCTGCTGGAGCAAGAGCAGCCTCTGCTGGAGCCCGTGCCGGAGCGGGAGCGGCAGTCCTTCCAGTACCGCATAGCGATGTTCTACCTGCACTACCTGGGACTGATGCGCGGGTTTGACACCGCCTACGACCAGATGGTGCAGCCGCAGAAGCGGCGGCTGCTGCGGCGCCTGCTGGATTGCGTGGTGGGCCGCGTGCTGGAGCTCAAGGAAGAGCTGGTGCGCGTAGACCTGAGCGAGAACCACTGCCTGGACCGCGTGCTGCAAGATCTCAAGCTCACCCCGGTGTGCAGCAGCAGAGGGACGAGGCGGGGGTGGGCAGACCTTGAACCTCACATTTCCTTGGCATTTCCCTATCTACAAGGGAAGGAGGGCCGGGTAGATGAGAGGACAGAGTACAGAGTGTGGGTGTGGGAGAAGGGCTTCAGGGAGCAGTGCGTGGAGGAAGTTGGGAGATGGATGGAGTCAGGCTGGAGTTGGGGGTGCCACATGGCTGGGAAGACCCACGCACTACAGGGGATCAGCGAGGAGAGCCCTCAGAGGCCTGCTCCTCAAAGCGCGGTCTCTGGACTAGCCACGTCCACATCGTGAATGCCGAAACTGCTGCCGCATGGCAGAGCCACTAAATGTGGGCCTGCGTTTTAACAGAACCTCAGGTGACCTATGTGCACAGCCAAGTTCTAGAAGGCTAACTCCAGCGTGGGCAACAGAGTGAGACCCTGCCTCTGTTAAAATAATGATGATGATGATGATGATAATAATAATAATAATAATAATAATAAAGCTGTTCTACAGCACAGAGCTTATGCAAGACCTCTGGTCCTGCCCTAAGGTTAGGGGTCAGTCACTGCTCCATAGCCAAGGCAGTCTCAAAGTTTCCCCTACCAGCTGCAAAGTGGACTTGAACAACAGCAACAAAAAAGATCTCCCAGACCCTGCCATTCTAATGTTTATCTGATGAGGACGTAGAGATTCATATTCAAGAGCTTTCCAGTTGATTTTGATGCACCAGTTTTGGGATCACTGCCACCTACCAGGATGCTCTAGAATTCCACTCCTGCTGGTGCAAAGTGGTGCAGAGGATGAGGGGAATGACCCTTGGAGGGATCTACCCCATAACATGTTAAGTTTCCCGCTCTAGGATGGAGAGAATAGTAACAAGGAGTGTGTAAGCAGCTGGGAACAGCAATGGGTCAGCCAGATGGCTCAGACTTCATTCCTGACTCTCTTTCCTCCATATTGCCCCAAAGGTGGATCTGGAGGTTCCAATCCCCAAATACTTCTTGCTGGAACAGTCCAGTGCTATTCGGGAGCGAAGGCAGATGCTGGCTGAGATCTTGTCCAGAATGGAGCCAGTGTTCCCCCATGAGGTAAGTGGGGGAGACGCCCTCCCAGGCTCCTCCCTTACCCCTTCCGAGACCCTCCAAGACACATAGAAGCCCTGCTGTGCTCTATACCCACCCCCAGAGGGCTTTTAGGTAACCCCTGGTCGCCTTCAAGGCTGCTCTTTTTTTTTTTTTTTTTTTTCAGAGACAGAGTCTCATTTTGTCACCCTCGGTAGAGTGCTGTGGCATCACACAGCCCACAGCAACCTCCAACTCCTGGGCTTAGGCGATTCTCTTGCCTCAGCCTCCCAAGTGGCTGGGACTACAGGCACCCGCCAGAATGCTTAGCTATTTTTTGTTACAGTTTGGCTGGAGCCAGGTTTGAACCTGCCACCCTCCGTATATGGGGCTGGCGCCCTACTCACTGAGCCACAGGTGCTGCCCTCAAGGTTGCTCTTGTGTCATTGTAACCCTCCAGCACCAAGACAAGACAAGGGTACCCACCTGCTCTGGAAGGACTCTGGTTCCAGCATGTCCTTCAGGGGCTAGTCTCCCAGCTGCCCACCTTGGACAAAAGCTCACTCTCACATCTCCGTACTCTTTTGCCCCTGTTCTGGCCAGAGCTTTCCAGGAATGCACCGGACTGAGGCCATAATTCTACTGCAAAAGGCTGAGCGGGCCAGGCAAGGCAGGCTCCGGGCCACCTTCATGCGAGAGATTCGAAGAGAGGAGGAACGGGATCGGAGGATTTGGGAGGATGAATGGCACAAATTCAGTCAGGACCAAGCAGCTGTCACAGTACAGAAGGTAATGTAGGAGAGAGTCACTTCCTCCAGGAAACCTGCCAGGCCCAGCAATGGCTTACAGGAGTGCCTGGATTCTGTTTCCCCATGACTAGATTCTAAACCAGAGACTTTAATAAGCCAGTAAGCATGTATCTTATTTGTTTATGATTTAATCTGCATCTCTATTACATAAAAGGTCCAGAAGCAGAAGCATCATTAAAATTAAGGGAGAAAGATCCATAATAGAGTAGCAAAACAGAGTAGATGATCATTCCAGAAACTCTTAAAACTGTTAAAAATGAGCTACTGAAATGTATCCTGCTAAGACCGAGGATCACTTGAACCCTGGGCAACATAGTAAAACCCCCATCTCTAAGAAAAGAAAGGAAAAAAGAAGATAAAGAAGGTCCAGAGGTAAAGGGAAACATGAAAAATGAATGAGATTTGATATGTAATCCAAATATCCTCAAGCTCTGTGCCATCTGGGGTCACTCTTTACTTTAACATGAAAATATAGTTACATTGTCCCATATTGCCCCACTGAGGAAGGCTCAGCGCCGCCCCCCCTACCCCAGGTTTCCCAAGCATTCTTACAATCCTGGTTGTCATTCCTCTCCTCTGCACAGCAACTCCACACTTCCCTGGGCCAGCCCTTGCTATCCACTCCCGCATATGGACATGGCCTCTCCCACCTTTCCCTAAAATGCTGCTAGACAGGCTGACTCCAGGCAGAGGTAGTTGGCAGCCTGAGCAGAGACTGGAGGGGGCCCGGGAAGATTCCAGGGTAGGGAGGGGCTGCTCTCAGCTTCTGCTCCTGCAGCTCTGCCTGAGGTTACTGGCCCTGCCCGCTCATAGAGAGCTGCTTGCCACCTTTTCTTTCCGGAAACTGTTGACCTGGGGCTGGACCCTTTTTATCTCTTTAAAGCCATCTCCTCTCGCATCTTCTCTCTCTCAAGACCCCACGTCTCAAGAACTTCTGCCTCTTAGCCCACTAGAGGAGACTTACAAGCTCTTCCCACCAAAAAAACATAAGCAAACCGACAACAAACAACAACTCTGTGAAGATGTATCCTCTCCAAATGGCATAGATTTTTTGCATTATTAATCAGTGCACTGAACATCCCGGTCTGAGCCCCTGCTTTGGGATGTCTGTACCAATGTCCAGCTAAGCAGAAGGTCCTTGGCCACAGGTCTCACTAAAGCAGGCCTAGTAAGGAGGATGGGCCCCAAAGATAGAGTCCTATCCTCCCCCGGAGAGCCAAAGCAAGTCATTTTTGCCTCTGCTGACATATCAATAGTACAGAAATACAGTAGAACCTCCATAGTTGACCACCTCCCTACATTGACCACCTCATTAAGCTGACCTAATTTTCACAGACAAAACATGTACCACACGTACGTGTCAGTACAGTAGGCCCATTTGTTATAGCCCCTTGGGTGGTCACCTCACAGAGGTTCTACTTACTGTATTACATTCCATCCAGCATACTCACAAAAGGAACGAATGTATGAAGGACTCGTCATTGTGGGCTTGTCCTGTGCTGGTCAAGGGAGCAGGAAGATGAAGGCAAGCCCTGCTCCTGGGTGTACTGCAATGCACATTGAAAGCCCTGGATGGCCTGCCTCTTGCTGCCCAGTATCCGTGGCCCTGGCCAACCAGCACCCAGTGGTCCTCTGGACTGAAAGTGGCTAGGGCTTGGGAAAGAGCATGGGTCTAGCTCTGATGGGCTCTGGGTCCCAGGAGAGGTCACATCCTGTCTCTGGCCTCAGTTTCTTAGGGTCAATAATGAAGGGAAGAAGGTCCACATTCCCTATGGCGCAGATGCTATGTGCCTGGATGGAATCAAATATTCCAGCTGCCTTGGGAATTCTGGAGAATGCTTCTTGGACAAAGTGGTGCTAGAATTCTGATCCAGTCCTCAAAATATATGGCAGATGAGGAGGGAGTTCCTTGGGGAGGGGAGTCAGAGCTAGCTGGCTTGTTTGCCGGAAATCACCTGTTCCACTTGTTCCTGCTCAGTGTACCTGAGCACCGAGTCCTGCCCTACCCTCTTCCTAGCCTGACCCTCAGACCCTCCCTGAGAGAGTGGCTGCTGCCTGAGCCTGGTGGAGAGTATCTGTGTCCCATGTGTTCCCCACCCCCAGGTGTGGAAAGGTTACCTGCAGAGGAAACGCACTCAGCAAGACCGGCGAGCAGAGATGGAGTTCATTGGCATGGTGAGCCAGAGCACAGGGCTGGCCAGTGCAGGCGCCCTCCCTCTCCTTTGACCTCTGTGTCCTGCCCCCGAGCACAGCCCTCTCCAGCCCCATACTGCCCATGCCACTCTCCACTCAGGCCGGGGTAGGGGTGGGGATCCTGGGTGAGAAGGACATGGGCAGACAGGAACGCCACCCAGCCACATCCCTGCGAAGAGCCTCTGGAAGGATCTCAAATGTGGGGCAGGGTGAGGAGCATTCGACAGAGCATCCTGGACCCCACATCCCTGCACCCAGCTGGAAGGAGGTGCTGCATGGTGGGTGCAGGGGGAGTGCCCCCACTGCCCACTGCAGCTGAGGATAGCCACCAGGGCTGTGATGGAGTGGGGGAATACTCTCCCAACTGGGGCCATGCAGGCCACAGATTCCTCATTTGTTCTATGGGCCCCAGACTTGTTTCTGTGCAGGGGGGATGGCAAAGTGTGAGCTGTGTAATGTGTGAGTGCCCACGCAGAGGAGTGTAGATGGTGGAGGCAGAGGCTCTGGGTGTGACAGTGTGAGTGTCCGGGTGGCTTGAGTTGGCCCCTGCTCCTGTCTGTACTCTGCTCTCTCACAGTCCGCTGGTCTGGTGAGTCTCCTCTGCCTTAGGAGAGGAAGGCCATGACGGGGTGAAGGTCATGCTCCTGAGACAAGGACTTGGCCTAGACAGATCCCACAGAGGTCTGGTTGGCAGAGGGAGCTGAGAAGAACTGGGCTGGGGGCTGAAGAGTTGGTGAGAAGGCAGCTTTTCCAGGGCTGGCAGCAGCCAGGGTGGAGCCAGAGTGTCTTGACAGGCTAGGAGTCCCCATTGGAGCCAGGGACCTTCAGGAGGAGGCAGTAGGGCCCCTATAGGAATGGAGGTGAAAACTTGGTGGGGCTGGAAATGAAGGTGAAGACTTTGGGGGACTGGCTGGAGAGCTAGACCCCCAGGAGGCAGGAGCAGGAGAAGGGAGGCAGGGGTTGAGCCTCAGTGTTGGGGGGTGCACAGCACAGCAGTGGGTGAGGAATGAGCCTGGCCGCCCGGGCCCATCAACAGTGTGAGCTCAGCGTTTTCGGTAATTGTCTCTGCGCAGAGTGATATTTAAAATACATTTGGGAGCCAATGAGGCGGGAAAGTGGCTGGGAGAACGGCTGCTGCGGGGTGGGGGCTGGGCCGGGGGCTCCAGAGGAGGGTGTGCTGGAGGGGGGCGCCTAGATGCATCTAGCAAACTCATTACCAGAGTAATTTACACAGACGAATTTTGGCTCCAGACAGTTTCTCCTGACGCAGGCCTGCCGGTCGTTCCATGTGGGCGTGAGACCGCTTGTGTGTGGGTGTGCAGGGGTAGGAGTAGGTGCTAACTGGTGCTGGTCCTGTCGTGCCCACCTCTGAGCCCCTTGGCCTCTCTCTCTGCTCCCCTAGCTGCCCCCGCCCAACCAGGGGGAGCACCTAGGCGTCATTTCCAAGGCTTGCCTTGGTGACGAAGTCCGGAGGCTCCGCCAGGTGGAAAAGGAGGAGGAGTTCCAGGTGGCCATGGAGAAGGCCCACAGCTCCCTGACAGAGACTGAGGGGCCTGACATGAAGGAGCATCTGAAGGAACAAATCCGTCAGTGGTTCATCGAGTGCCAGTCAGTGTCTATAATCTTCCACCTCTCAGTCCTTCTCACACCAGTGTACCCAAGGCTGCTCTTGCCCTGCTAGCCCATTCTGCCCTCTGGTCCAGTCTGCCTCCCTCCTCCACCAACTCTGATGTACAAGACCATCTCACACCTGACTTCCTGTTTCCACAAAGGGGAGGAAATGCCGGGTTGGATGGGAGGAGCCTCTATGAATGCCCCTGGAGAGTATGTCCTTTCTGTCTGCAAATGTCCATTCCTTCCCTCCCTCCCTCCTTCCATCTCCCTGATACTTTATCTTTCTCCGTTCTTCTCTCTATCGCTCCATCTACTACCCTTGTATCCACCCATCCAGGTCTCCATCCACCCATTCACCAATCCATCAGTGTAGTCAACCCTCAGTGTACCCCCACCACCACCCATCTATCTCTCCAACCCTCTTATGTTCACTTAGCGCCCTTACTGGTCGGTTCCCTGATTATCCAGACGAGTCCTCAGGTGGCTCCTACCTGATCTTTGCAGACAAAACTCCAGAACAGGTACCCTGGAGGTGGGGACAGGAGGTTTTCTGTGGCAGGTGGAGCCCAAGGTTGCAGAAAGCAGGGATTGTGGGCTGAAGGAGGCAGCAGGTGGGACAGGGGTCAGCCTCAGGGGAAGCACAGGTGGCTAAGAGACTGTATGGAGTGGGAGGGCAAGAGGAGCCTGTGGCAGGGGAAGGTGTCCATGGTCAGGGAGCGGAGATAATGTGTCTGGGGAGACTCATGGCTCCAGATCGCTGTGGCCCAGGGGAGGCCGCAGCTCGGATCCCCACACTCCTTCTTAAGCTCCCCTTTCTCTCTAGCCCCCAGTGAAGTCTCTGGACCCCGTCTAGGCCCAGGGGATCCTTGGTCCAGCCCAAACTCAAACCCTGTTAGAGACGTTTCTCCTGAAATGTCTTTCGTCATCGTTGGTCACAGGTGAGAACGGAGCTGGAGATGCAGGTTCAGGAGAACAAAAAAAAAGACCAAGAAAAAAATAAGGAAAAAGAAAATGATAAAAAGGAGAAGAAGAAGAAAGGGAAGGAAGATAAGGCCAAAAAGGGGGTAAGCTGCCTCCTGGACATGAGGAGCAAGTGGGCAGGGAGGAGGGAGCCTCCTGATAGGAGGGCTGGGCAGAGGGGAGGGTCAGGGCCAAGAAGGTCATTTCTATTTTAGGAAGACATAACACTGCAAGTGCTGCCGTCCAAGGTCATCCCTGCAATTAATGCAGGGCATGCGGAGTACCTAAGTAAGCAGGCCCAGGGAGCATACTTGGGCCTTATGGAGTCCCGGGGCCCTGGGTCCTGTGGAAAGTGGGCCTCTGCCTTGTAGATCATGAGGTGGCTATGTGTGTGTTTTGGTTGTGGCTGTGTGGCTGTGTGGCTGTGTGGGTGTACGGGCATGTGGCTTTGTGGCTATGTGTGTGTGGCCATGTAGCTGTGTGGCTATGTATGTGGCCATGTGTCTGTGTGGTCATGTGTGTGGCTGTGTGGCTTTGTGTGGGGCTATGTGTGTAGGGGTGTAACTATGTGTGTGTCTGTGGGGGTGTGACTGTATGGCTGTGGATGTGGGGGTATGTGGCTGTATGGCTGTGTGGGGGTGTGTGTGGCTGTGTGGCTGTGGGGTGTGTGTGTGTGTATGACTCTATGGCTGTGTGGCTGTGTGTGTGTGGGTGCATAGGTATATGGCCATGTGTATGGGGAGGTGTGGCCATGTGGCTGTGTGTGGGGGGAGGGGTGTGGCCATGTGGCTGTGAGACTCGGGGTGTGTGTGGGTGTGTGTGGCTATGTGGCCGTGTAGGCTGAGGGGAGACCGGGAGGTATAGTGTAATTCCTTGGCTAGGGGTGTCATGGCTTGGGTCTGAATCCAGGGGTCACGGGCCCTGGGCTCAAGCTTCTGTCTGAGGTCTGGGTAGGAGCATTGCTGGGGGCCAGAAGGGGGCCAGAAGGGGACAGGTCCCCGACCTGCGTCTGTACATGTACACTTGTATGCACACCTGGGGCTCTGACCTTCACACGTCCCTCCATTTCTGCGGTCAGACCTGTGGAAGAATCGGCATGAGGGCATGCACCCTAGTCAGAACTTTGACTCTGAGACGCTCCGGGAGGAAAAGAGGAAGGAAGTGGAGCGGGAGATCCGGGTACAGGTGAGCACTGGTCAGGGCTTCCCTGTAGGCCACTCTGGCCCTCTTCTGTACCAGGTACCCCTGGCCTACACCAGGCTCGTCCATAAGCGAGGTACCATGATTTTTACGATGGTACACAGGGAAAGGAGGCTAAAATGTTGTGTGAGTACTCCCTGAGGTCACAGAGACCTTGAGGCTTGAACTCCACCTGGGGGCTTCTCCCCATGTTGTCCACTGTTAAGAGCAAGGCTCAGGGAAAGCAGGACTAGGTGTGGACAGGTTAGGGAGGGAAAAGAACGCAAAAACATGCGTGGGGAGGAGTTGGTGGCTGTCCCTGTTGCCCTCACCAGGCTTATGGGTGCTTCTGGAAGGCTCCTCCCTCCTCTTTGTCATGCCTGCCTCCTCACCTCTCTGCAGTCCTCTCTAGCCCCAGGCCACCCTGCCCCTGCTATCTCCCCCAGGTGGATGAGCTGATGCGCCAGGAACTAAGGAACCTGCAACTGGCCGTGGACAGAGAGGAGGGGAGACCCTTGAAGGCTCCGAAGGTGAGATGAGGGGTTGGGACCCAGCAGGGGAGGGCACATTGGGAAAGGAAAGGCCCAGATAGCAGTGATCTACGTGTTTGTTTCCAACCAGAAAAAGCCTGGGAAGAAAACTGGCAAGAGGAAGGAAAAAGACCTGACCTCAAACAGGTAGCAGACCCTCCGGTGCCTGCCTTGCATGGTGGTGGTAGAGGATAGGCCTCACTGCTGGTCCTTGTTCTGTTGCCATGTGACCTTGGGAAAGTCACTTACCTCTCTGACTCCCTGGCCTTGTTCGCCAAGTTCCTGTCCTGCCAAACGCACAAGATAGCTGTGTAGGCATAATGCCGAATGTGACACAAATGGAGTTTGTGATATCAGTACCTCTGCTCCCTCCTTCCAGGTCCTCCCTTTCCCTTGAACCTCCTGGAGGGGGGTCACTGAGGGCCTTTCTACTTCATGAGCACATGGACATGAGCCTCTTTAATGATCATCCCTCCCAAGAGAGTTTACATCTTAAGTGTGGTTTCTAAGAAGAAGGCAGTGCTTAACCCAAACAACTGGTTTCTCTTGGAGGACCTGTGGGCAGAGGACATCACTGTCATGCCTCTCATAGAGCAACCACTATGGGAGGCCTGTGCCCTGGGGTGGTGATTTGGTTCCGTGCCCTCTGGATGTGCCTGTCCAGTGGCACTATTGACGTTTTGAGTCACTAATGTATGGTCAGGAAGATCACTTACCCCAACCCCTGCCCAGAGTCCCCCATCTCTGCCCTCAGTCTCCTTAGCCCTTACGCGATAACATCCTTGAGGTCATCCTGCATCATCCCAGGTCCCTGGACACTCTGTACGAAGAACTTGTCATTTTTGGCCTCCTAAAGAAGAGTGAGACAGTAGCACTGAAAGACTACATTGGTGAGACCCTTCCCCCAACCTTTGTTCCCAGCCTGGGAAACAGTGCTCGAGGCTCCCCACAACCCCAGCCCACCAGCCACGCCTTCCCCTTGGAGGTCTGCCACTCACAGAATGGCCACCTGTCCCCTTAGGTGACTGCCTCTATCTTGGATCCACTCTGACTTTTGCAAACAAGTTGCCCATGCCCTCCCTGTTTGACATACGACAGAACATGGCCTTGTATGCAGTCCTGCGTCTTGGTGAGAGGCCCTGGGGAATGAGAAGAGCCAGTGCCAGGCGGGTGGCTCTCGGGGTAGGGGTCTGGGGTCCAGGAAGGGTTACTGAGGTAAGCATGTCCAGCCTGAGCCTCCAATCTCCAGGGCCTCCCGCCTTCTCCAGGCCCTGATGAAGGTGACACCCAACCTGAGCCACCGTGGAAGTCATATGGGTCTTTGACCCACAAGGCTAGTCCCTCACTCATCCCAGTGACAGCTCATTCCTAGAAGATCAGTGGCGCAGCCCTATTAAACATCAGGGAAGGAGATCTTTGAAGCCGTGTCTCAAGTGCCTTTTAATTCTGCCCCGTCATAGCCCAGGAGTGAAACAGCTGGTATAGAAAATAGAAAGGGTGTTGGAATGAGGTGGCAGGCTCCCTCCTCACCACACGTGCAGCTCTTCACAGCCGAGACTGCCAAGCCATTCAAAGTCTCCAGGCTGCACCTCCCAGCTTGAGACCCAGTGGAAATGCTCAGACATTGGGAGACAGTACAACCAGGACCTGAACCTCATCCTTCCTGCCAGTCCTGGCCTGGCAGGGCCCTCTGCAGCCCCTCCCCTGCTCCTGGCTCACTACCTACCTCTGGCCTCTGCTTCCTTCCCTCAGGCTCCCCAGACATCCACGCCATGGCTCCCCTCATCCGCTCCATCCTCCTGGTGGGCCCCTCTGGCATGGGGAAGAAGATGCTAGTTAAGGCTGTGTGCACAGAAACTGGTGCCAACCTCTTCGACTTGTCACCCAGCAACCTGGAGGGCAAATATCCTGGGAAGACCGGGACACAGATGATGGTGCATATGGTCTTTAAGGTCTGGGCCCATGATTTTTGGCATTTCTGGTTCTTAGACTTGTGATAACAGAGCAGGGTGGGCTTTATGCTGAAGAGGTCACCCATCAGCTTATTTGGTATGATTTCAGGAATGGAACTGGTGAGGTCTCTCTGCCAACTCTGGTTAGGAGCTTGAGTATCCCCCTGGAGCCTCTGTGCAGGGGAAAGTGGGGAGGCAGAGCCTTTTCTTTTCACAGTAAGATAAGGCTTAGCATGCAGCCTCCCATGGAGGGCAGAGGCTCGGTCCATACTGAGGTGGGATGTGGGGCCAACAGGAAGTGGGACAAGGAAGTTGAGGGCTCCAAGGTCAGCCCTGGTCCTGGGTGATGAGACCCTTGCCCAGGAACATCTAGAGTCTGATTTCTACTCTCCAACCTGTCCAGGTGGCCCGGCTCCTGCAGCCCTCTGTGATCTGGATTGGAAATGCTGAGAAGACCTTCTATAAGAAGATCCCAAAAGAAGACAAGGAGGTGAGGGAGTGCACACATGCAGTGCCCTGTGGGCAGGGCTGCCAGTAGGGCTTCTTCCTGTCACTCTAAACCTCACCTGTTGGGACCTTGGACAAGTCCCCTCTCTTCCTCACACCTGATTTCCTGTTCAGAGTAGGGTGAACAGCACCCCCTGGGCTGAGCCTGAGGCCTGTGCTTCAAGAGCCTTGGATGTCCCATCACTGTGTCCTATCCCTTTATCCCTGGGGCAGATGGACCCAAAGAGAATAAAGAAGGACCTCACCAAGGCCATGCGACTGCTGGTTCCTGGAGACCGGGTGATGCTGATTGGGACAACCGCCCGGCCGCATCTGGCAGAGCTGAAAGGGTTATGCCGGGTCTATGAGCGGATTCTTCTGATGCCCCGGCCTGACTATGCTTCTCGCTTTGGTGAGGTCTGGGAATGGGGAATGGCCAGAGAGGAGCCAAGGGACTGAGACCCCTGCCAAAACCTGCCCATCTCTTTTCCCACCACCCACTGCTGCTGTGAGCACTCGGCTCCATGGCCAGGTGTTCTGGAAAGGTTGCTGGACAAGCAACCCAGTGGCCGTAGTTCTGCCTCTGCTGTGTGGACACAGGCAGGTCACAGACATCCTCCAGGGAGATAGTCCTTATCACTCAAGGGCCTACCTCTTTGGGGGAGAGGAATTGATGGGTGGGCACTGCTCTCCAGGGGCACAAGGAAGAGACTGGTCAGGCCATGGTGCCCACTGTCCCTCCATGTCTGTGTCCTTCTCCATACCTGTAGTACTCTGGAAGCATATGATAGAAGCCCGGGGTATCCAAATGACCCGGAGCCTGGACATCAGTGCTCTGGCCAAGGTGTCTGACGGCTACACGCCCGGCCACATTCTCCAAGCCATCCAATCAGTGCTGAATGAGCGGCGGCTCCTGCAACTGGTCAAGCGGCCCCTGGTGGCCTCAGAATTCCTGGGACATCTGGCAAAACTAGATCCAGTATACAGGGAGGAGGAAGAGTCCATGAAGGTGAGTCTGATGGGGGCTGGGGCTGCTGGTAAGCTGTGCCTGTCAGGGAGTCAACCCCCTGAAACACGACTTGGACCCCTTCCTCTGCTTCCCGAGATGATTGGGTTAAAATGAACAAGGGACTCAATGAGAAGGAAAAGAGAAATGACTAGGAAAGGCCAAGGGGTAGGAGCCTGTGGGCAGAACCATCTCACCTGCTTTCCCAAGGGAGGGAGCCCCAAAGGGACACCTATATATTAGGAGCTGTCGGCTGGTTAGGACCAGCTGTCACCCAGTCAGATCCCCCTGAGTCAGTATTCCCTGGAGGGGTAGGGTGGCATTGGGCATCCAGGAGAGAGGGCTGCAGGAGTGGAGGAAGAAGAGCTTGCCCCTGAGATGGCTGGCACTGTGGCCTGGAATATTGAGTGGGGAGCAAGGGGAACCCCATTTCTCCAGGATTCCCTGGCTTTGAGGGGGAGAAGAGGCTGCTGAGGGCACAGGGTCCATAGAAGGGGAGGGGTGAGGTCAGGAGGCAGAACTCAGAGTTAGGTCCGAGGGAGTTGCCCCTCCTGCTCCTATCACCCCAGGACTGGTACTTCAAGACTCCACTGGGCAAGAAGAACTTGAAACTCAGCAAAGACCATCTGGAGGCTGAGGAAGCCAAGCTGGCCAAGGAGAAGAAGAAAAGGAAATGATGGCTGAGGCCAGAGGGTGCCTAAGATTAGTGGGGTGGGAGTGGGAAATGCCCCAAGGGCGAAGGGACAGGGGGCAGAAGCATAAATGCCCAGATGACTTAGGGACACTCTCTTGTCCATCCATGTCCATGTCTTCCCACCCCTCCCTCTGTGCCCCACCTGTGCTGGCCCCATCTGGCCCCTGCCTCTTTCTCCTGGACTCTGGTCCCAGCCAGATCACCACTGTCTCCCTGCTCTGGCTCCTAGATCCCTGTCCTGGGCTCCCTTGTCTTCATCTCCTTGTTATTGTTCTGTCCTGGCTCCCCAGTTCTCTTCCTCCTCAAGGTATTTAAGGGAGAAAAAATGCAAAGAGAAGGCGAGATGGAAAAAGGAGAGAGGGGAGAAGGAAGGTCTATAGTTAGTTTAGAAAAAGAAAAAAAGAAGAGCTTGGAAGGGGGGCATCCCTGGTGTTAACCCTACTCCCACCCTGCACTGGCTGCCTGTGTGATCTGGACAATATTTTCCCTTTCCTGGGCCTCAGTTTCCTTACTTGTGTGGTGAGGAGAGGCTGGACCAGTTGCTCACTAACATTCCTTCTACCCTAGGGTTCATTCATTTCAGCAAAAGTATCTGGGAAGTAAGGGAGGTGAGGGTGCTGGGTGAGGAGGGATGGGGAGCTGAGCAAGGGTATGGGGAAGGGGAGGGGCTTTGTGGCCAGGTACAGGGATGTTGGTAGACCCAATGCCTATTCTGAGTGGTCTTCTCCTCTTTCCTCCAAAGATCCTACCCTTGGTACCCTGCCTGCCGCAGCTCTGCACTTTGTTTTCTGGCCTATTCTTCAGAGCTTGATGGGACACAGTCCCTTGCTCCTGGAGGCTAGGGGGAATCCATCTGTGGGATCTCCCTTGCTAGAGAGAGAATAGATCAGAGACAGGTGGGTCAGGAAACTTGGGGAGCAGGGGCAATCATACCACCAAGGGCTGGGGGGTCTCAGAGTTCTCTGTGAAAAGGCAGACCCTCACTGTACAAGGGTGTGACCGAAGGTCAAGGTGCATCCACAGGCAGTAAGAGCCAGTACAAGACCTGAAACTGGAAAACACTGGAAGAAAACATAAGGAAACGCTCCATGACATTGGTCAGGCAGAGATTTCTTGGATATGACACCCAAAGCACAAGAAAAATAGACAAAAGGGATTGCATCAAACTAAAAAGCTTCAGCACAGAGAAGGAAAACAATACACTGAAGAGATAACCCAAAGATTGGGGGAAAATATACTGCAAATCAAACATCCAAAAAGGAGCTAATATCCAAAATATAGAAGGAACTCAAACTACTCAATACCAAGAAAACAAATAATCCTGTTTACAAATGGGCAAAAGGCTGAATACACGTTTCTCAAAACTCAAAAGAAGATATATAAATGGCCAACATATATATGAAAAAAATGCTAACATCTCTAATCATCATAGAAATGCAAATTAAAATTACAATGAACTATCACCTCACATATATTAGAATGGCTATTGTCAAAAAGGTGAAAGATAAGTGTTGACAAGGACATTGCACTGTTGGAGGTATTGTAAATTAGTACAGCCATTTTGGGAAGTAGTATGGAGGTTCCTCAGAAAACTAAAATTAGAGTCACCTTATGAGCCAGAAATCACACTACTGGATATATACCCAGTGGAATTGAAATCAGCACATGGAAGAGACTGAAATCAGCACTTCTCTGTTCATTGCAGCACTGTTCATAAAGTCAAGATATGGAAGCACCTAAGTGTCCATCAGTGGAAGATGCACATAGAAAATGAGGCACAGCATCCTCCAGGGACACTGTCTGGAGGTGCTCAGAATAGTGCAGCATTTGACATGCGGTCCTGGGCTTTCCTACAATATGGCCTCTAACAAAACTAGGCTGTCCTGGGCAGCGCCTGTGGCTCAAAGGAGTAGGGCGCTGGCCCCATATGTCGGAAGTGATGGGTTCAAACCCAGCCCCGGCCAAAAACTGCAACCCCCCCCCAAAAAAAAACAACAACAAAAAAAACTAGGCTGTCCTGACCTCCTGCTAATAGGATCATTATCCTTTATACCAGGAAGGTTGGGGTAGCACCAATATCTGCATGCGGCACCTGCTCAGGTTGCAGGTGTTCATGCTGTGGGACCTAAAGTACTTATCAGGGTGTCTAAAGAGGAAAAACATGCCAGCAGAGCTCTGATGGTTCCACATGTGCTCCCTGTGTCTGTGACAGGATCACATGTGCTTTCCCATTGAGGAGCAGAATGTTGTCGTGGAATTGTTGAAGGCATAGCGCAGTTAGGATGCTAAATTAAAAAAAGGAAAGTTTTTTTTTCTGAGTAATAAATATTGAAAGTTCCCCCCCCCAAAGTGAGGTATATATACATGGAATACAGGGAATAATATTCAGGAAATTCTATAATTTGTTACAACACTGGTGAACATTAGGGGATTATGTTAAGTGAAATAAGCCAGGCACAGAGAGACAATACCACATGATCTCACTTGTATGTGGAATCTAAAAGACCATAGTTATGGGAGCAGAAGGGCGGTGACCAGGAGCTGGGACCTGGGGGAGGCAGACAGGGAAAGGGGAGATGTTGGTCAGTGGGTCAGTGCTAAGTGCTACAGTAACACAGGATTAGGTCCTGGTGACTTACTACTGCACAGCACGGTGACTACAGTGAGTAATAATGTGTAGCTGAAAGAGGATGTTATTTATTTTATTTTTTATTAAATCATAACTTTGTACATCGATTCATTTATGGGGTTCAGGGTACTGCTTTAATATACAATATGAAATGTTTACATTGAACTAAGTAACATATCCATCACAATTATACTCATTTTTTAATAGTTTTGAAATGTACCATTGCATCATGCACATTAGGTGAGGTTCCCCCCAAATACCTTCTCTTCTCCCGTATCCCCCTTCCCGTCCCCTCTCTCTCCTCTTCCCTTCTACTTTCTGGACTATAGTTATGTTTTGCCATTTGTATGAGTGTGTAGGTGGTTATATATTGATTTCATAGTAGTACTGAGTACACTGGATACTTTCCCCCCCATTCTTGAGATACTTTACTAAGAAGAATATGTTTCAGCTCCATCCAGGTAAATATAAAAGATGTGAAGTCTCCATCTTTTTATGGCTGCATAGTATTCCATGGTGTACATATACCACAATTTGTTAATCCATTCATGGGTCAATGGGCACTTGGGCTGTTTCCATGTCTTGGCTATTATGAATTGGGCTACAATAAACATTCTGGTGCAAATGTCTT